>WUQG02405156.1:0-43449 GCA_011317285.2 Androctonus mauritanicus | reverse complement strand
TCTCCCCTATTAACTGAGACACGATCGAGTTCATTTCGTTTCGCAGTGTCTTCGGACGTTAGTGCCTGACTTAATACTTGATGGTGAGTCAGCCACTTCCTCTCCTAGACAGAACCTGACAAACTTTTTGCATGGGACTGTACATGTGGCTCTGAAGTAAAATTGAAAATAAAACAATCATAGTTTCATTTATAAAATTTTTAAAGAATTTTATTCACATAATGGTGATTTCATTTGATTTATAAATCTTGCAAAACTAAGATGTGCAAAGCATGACATCAGAAAAGGGAGAGCGAGCATGGAGAGAGTATACAGAGGGGATGGAGAGGATGGCAGAACACGTGGCTCAATTTTTTTGTGATTTTTTTTTTCTTCATTTAATAAAGATATAATTATATCTTTATTAAATGAAGAAAATTATTTGTAAAAATATATGGCTCTTGAATAATTTTTAAATTGTTGTGAGAGAGAGGTTTGGCTCTTTCAGCTCAACAGTTTGCCGACCCTTGTCTTATAGGATAATTATGTTAGGAACCATTAACTGATATGGATTATTAAAATAATAGTTTATTGAATATTTTAAATGTATTAATACCTATATATTAGAATAACATAACTGTATAATAGCATTTTTATTTACAATTAAATTTTTTTATTTAAAAATCTAAAATTGTATATATATAATTAAAAGAGCAGTATAGCATTAAGCAGAAAAGAATCTTTTATTTCACAAAAGATAAAAGATTAAAATAAAAGATTCTTTTCTGCTTAATACTGTACTGCTCTTTTATTTCTAAGTGACAGAATATCTACAATTATAACATATATAATTGTAACTTATATTGCTTAATTTAAATGAAATGCCACCAATGCTTATAAAAATTATACTTCTATTGAAGTTTTATACTGTTTGATCACTGTTTTTTCCTATTACTAATTAAATCAGGAAGAAATGTTTATATACCATTTTTATTTCTTGTCTATTTTCATCAATATCTTCTTTATGTCTCTGTTTAAAAAAAGATTTTGATTTTACTTTCTTTTGTTCAGCAATATAAAGAAGACGATCTTCATTATGTGACCATTCTAAGCATCCAAACTTACCTATAAAATAAATAATGATATTAATTATGTATACATAGTAGCTTTAATGTGAATATTTATATTTCCTCTAAATATTTTATTTTTTATAACAATGATATGCTTTTCATTTCTGTTTAACCTATTCAGTGTGAATGATATGTATAATCATCATGATCTATTTATACTTGTGTGCCTTTGCCACATATAAACATTAAATCAAAGTGATTAAAAAAAACAATAAAAAAAAACGAATTAAAAAATTCAATCCTGATTTTATTAATTTAGCTACTGCAAATAAATTTTTTTGTATTTATTAGTTGAAAATATCTACTTTTGACTGTGATTTCTAAATTTTTTCAATTCCTGAAATATTTTCTTAAAACTATTTTTTTTATACATGTTTAAAATAGAATTGCTTGATAGAATTTGAATTTTTTTATCTTGTTGATATTATAGTCTAATATATCAAAGATATTCTAGTTTTTGAATTGAGATAAATGATATTTTTGAAATTTTAAATAAATTTGAATTTTTTGTATGATAAGCTATAAAATGCTTAAACTGAAAAATATTATAGCTAATAGGAAAATATTTGTTAATTCTATTAAAATAAATAAAAATATATCTTAATTGTTCATTTTTATTTCATTTTCACTGGTATTTAGGTGAAAAAAAGTGAAACAAACATCCTCCAGAAATTAAAAGCGGCATGGGACTTTTGTTCAATTGCTGCTATCACCTTTTTCTTGAGAAATTATGAGAAAGCTCACTTACTCTGCAAGCATGGTATTGGTTGGGTTGGCACGATAAACCAGCGCTGGCCAACCTTTTATAGTCCATGCATCAATTTTTTCATTTTTTAGTTAAGATGCACCATACAAATTTATTCTCCATTTTAGCCCTTTTAAAATATGGTAATATAGATATATTTAACAGTTATAGTTATGTGTATAGATATATAGATTAGTAAATGCTCAAACCGACTGCACAACAACACAAACTATAAATAATTCACTCAGAAGCCCTCTAGCAGTCAAAAGATTTAATCAGAAACGTTTTCAACGCTCTTGGCGTCTTCCTCAGCTACATAAGAGTTAGTTGCAAAATATTTGCAAATTCAACAAATTATCATCATATTTTTATAGAAAAATATTATAAAGATTATAAAAATATATTTTAAAAAATTCATGTGTTATATAAGTAAAAAAAAATTTCAAGAGAAATATGAAAAAAAAAAAATTTCTCGCTCCTTAAGCTTAGAATTTGCAAATTTTTTTAATTTCTTTATACGGAAACAATTCGAAATTTAGAAAACAAAATGATACAGCATAATATTAACTACAAACTGCGTATAAAAAAAAAAATGCCAAACAAAAGTTATAGCGAAAAAACGAAATATTGGAATTTTTAAAAACACCCGCGTGGAGTTTAGGACGATGCGTGGTGAAAATATTGAAGAGCGCAAAGGATTAATGATTTTCTTTCGATTTTTATGGTTTTTAAAGAGCTTAAATGCCTTTTTATTGGAAGATCTTAAGTGCATTTTGCCATTTTAGTGAATTCATGATACCATTTTTAGGATTAAGGTAGTAATGTATGTTTATGTTACAGGAATGGTATCTGTTATGATTACAAATGAAGCTGATGTGTCTCGAATGGACTTCATTGAAAAGAGAAGAGCAGCGTTAGAGAGATTTTTAAATCGGGTGTCATCACATAATATACTCAAGGATGACATTTTCTTCAAGCTATTCCTTGAATCTAAAACTAGTTATAAGAAAACAATTGGAAGTCTTGAAAGGAATAACAACTTCAGAGCATCCTTTCACGGACTTGGGTTGGATTTAACTCATTCTGGTACCGAAGACGACGATATAGTGAGTCCCTTTTTGTAAATCATCAAAATCCATCAAAATATTGATTTTAGGATGATCTTTTAATTCGTTTAGTGGTTCCAAAGAAAATGTTCTCATTTAGAATCCTATCAAGAGATGCTGGAAGTATTTTCTGAAGCCTTGCATCAATTTATTTTCAAGAAGAAAGGTAAAAAAAAGAAAACTACGAAAAAAATAATATCGGGATTAAACTGTCAAAATTAACTAAAATTTTAAAGGGATTTTTAAAGATATGGGCGAAGCTGTAGGTTACATAGGAAGAAGAGTTAGAATGATCAGCAATTACGAAGAAGATCAACATTTTTCTTCGTTACTGTTTAAAATTGCTGAAGGCCACAAAGATTTAGAAAACATATATATAACTCAGCCAGGAAAAGAATGTGATCTGTTAGTAAATATAATCAATGAATATGTTGCCTTTACAAAACAAGCCAAGGTGTATTAAATTTTATGATTTAATTACTTGTAAAATATATACATAATTTTCCACTAATCTTCGGTTTCCATTAGGAAATTTTCATAGTCAGAGGCAAAGCACATCAAGATGTAAGACGAATAGAAAAAGAACTTGATGATAGACGTAAAAGAGAGTTGAATGCTTTACAAAATAACTCGAGCCGCCCAGAAATCAGTAAATATAAAAGACAAAGAGAGCAGGTTTATGCAATTATTTTTATTATAAATGGTTAACATCGTTCTGCTTTACTAATATTTTTGTTTTTACATTTTTGCAGACTGAAGAACGTTTCGAACGTTACATCGGAATATTTCGAGAAATTTCCAGAACTGTACAGGAAGAAGTAACACACTTTGAACAGCTCAGAATTAAAGAATTGCGAGCAGCAATACGACAGTGGATTGCCAATTCTGCCAATGTTCAAGAACAGGTATGCGTACTGTTGCCATCTGGTGGCAAATTCCTGTAAATATAAAATCCAAAAAAAAAAAAAATTTATTATTAAAATGATTTTAATAATAATAATTAAAATTTTAAATATCTATTTAATTTATTTTTAAAATTTTTTTTACAGGTAATAAATGTGTATCGTGAATATTTAAATCTCGAAGCCGGCGACAACACTGTTTGACACAACGTATAGTTATTTTTTTGTATATATTTTTATACACGAGCACAACGTAAAAATTTTTGTATTTTTACCAAAATATTTGACAACTTTTACAAAAGGTAAAAAAAAAAAAAAAATTTATGTTGAAATTATCGGACGAAAGATGGAGCCACTTAAGAGTACTTAGAAAATATTGCCACATCAATATTTTTACACGTTTAAAAATAAACAGAAAATTTATTATGAAATTTAATGCGATTTGCCATAGTTGAGTTATTATTAATTAATAATTAATATTTGATAAATTCTGATTTGATCGATAGAACGTCTCTTCATCCGTGTAATGTGGTAATTAATTTTCACGATGATTCTATTTCGGGTCACGTGACGACCTCGCCGATGCCAATTAAGCGAGCATAAATCCCTTCAACGTATCAGCAATTCTATAAATGTCACGCCAGATTAAATTTTAAGAAGCTTAAAACGAGCGCAGCATAATTATCAGTTCATTAATCGATTAACGGTTATATGTTTAATAAAATATAATAATATCCAACCGCGTCTAAAAGCATTTTTATGCTCCACGGTGATCAAATATGTAAATATGCCGCCATCAATATTTTACTAAAGCTTAGAAATTTAACGATTCCGACGTGTACAACTGTTAAACGTCATAAAAAAAAAGGTTTTTATTATCAAAAACCATTATTTTGCAATCTATAGTTGGTTAGATAGCGTTATTTAATCTGCAGGAAAGTGAGGTCATTTACTCGGCAAACAAAAAAAGATTTATGATGGACTCTTGCTTCATGATATGATACCAAATGTTTATCTATAGAGTTAAATGGATTAAATATAGATATTGCATCTGTATTCGTAATTTACGAAATCTTGGAATGAAAAAAAAATCCATTACATTAATTTTGATGTCTTTTCGTCCATAACAAACTGAAATTTTTGATAGTCAACAATAATGTTTTCGGAATGTTTAAAGAGATGCTTAATATTCAGAATTTAATACGGCATTCTGATGCTTTATTAATTTATTGCGTATAAATATGTCCTTTGTTACAGTTTAAACTGAATTTGACATGGATATTCTTGATATATGTCTATAATTCGAACTATTTTTACTGATGATAAAAGTTGTTATCCATATATTTGTTTTTCACAAGAAAAAAAATTATTCGGAATTAATATCATTTATTTTCTTTCCATTTTGACTATTGAACAATAACCATTTATCAAAGAGCCCTTTTAGTCATAATAAGTGCTTTTAGTTAAATAAGCCCCATAATTAATATTAAGTCATAATTTTAGTCTTTTTATTTGAACAGTCAAAGGCTGAAATTATGGTATTTTTTAAATTATCATGTTATGAACAGTGGCGAGGAGGGCGGTCTACCTCGGGTACCAAGCTGAATGGGGAGCCAAGAGCAGGGAATATCATTACTATTCACTAGATATCTGTAT
The DNA here is from genome assembly GCA_011317285.2 of Androctonus mauritanicus. NCBI lineage: Eukaryota > Metazoa > Arthropoda > Arachnida > Scorpiones > Buthidae > Androctonus > Androctonus mauritanicus. Next base: position 37,931 of record WUQG02405156.1, on the reverse strand, counting down.
AAAAATTTTCAGTTCTTAAAAATTATTTAAGAAAATGCGTGTTGAAAGTTAAAACAGATGTATTTGTTAGAGAGGTGGGAGAGGACCAAAAGAAATGTTCCCCGAGTACTAAAGAATCTAAATACACCACTGGTTATGAAGCCAACCAATCACTCACATTTTAGAAAACAGGTATTGTACTACCAGATTTTTCAGGATGGATCCAGTCCGGTCCTTTGAATTCCATTATTCGAGTTTCCTGTTGACCCTATTGTGTATTGGTCTGTCTACAATGGACTTAAAGTAGTTGGCGTCAAAAATATCCCTTGAAATTCCGCAGCATAACTAAAAAAAAAAATATTTTTAATTATTTCAAATTATATGGATTGATATAGTATATTTCGTTAAAATATATTATCATCCTTATAGTCGTATTTAAACATCTAAATCATCTTAATGTTTATACCTTTTTATATTTCTTTAAATTTTGAAATAATTTTTGCGATAGGATGACTAATTATAAAAGCAACAATCTAAGAATAAACAATATTTCTAAAATACATCATGTTGGATTTCATAACAAGAAGAATGCCAAAATGAATCATATTTATTGATCGAATATCGATACTTATTTAACAATATTTATTACGGGCATTGTTGCGATTCCAATTATCCACTCATTTAAATGTTCAGAAAAATGATAGGATGGATATTATCATCATTACTTATAAAATAAGCAATTATAAATAGAGAAAGTGAACAAAAAAGAACAAGTAAAGGATCTAAGTACTCCAAAATACGATCTGGAAATTATGATGTGAAGGAAAGCCAGGTTTTCTTGTGATTGGCCCTAATATGCTTCACCAAACACGTCTGCCTACTGATAGAGGGTGACCCCACCACCGTTTCTCAGGTGATACCGCGGGAAAGTGTGGCATGGTTTTCGCCCCAACGGATATTATAGAATATTTTAATGCACGAAATATAAAATCGGCCTTTTTTAAATATTTTACGGCCCTTAATGAAATATTAAGTGATATTATATTAATTAATAATAATAATTTGCTGCGACTGAGAAAATTACTATTATTCAATGGTTAAGATCAATGCAAGATTTCTTTCTTCGCATTTCTTCCGGGGATTCCAGACTGGCCTATCGATCATCTTTTATTAAATAATTTACTACTAATAACCAGAATGTTAGATAATAAATTATCCCCGTATGCATTTCTGAGAAAAGTGAAAACCATATAGTTCAATAGATTTGTTAAAAGAGAACCAAAAATATCTTGGTTATAGTTGAATGCATCACATTTCCAATCAAATACATGTAACAATAAATTTTTATTGAAGAATTTTAACACGCACAACAATAAACTGTCCAGAACTCATCATTCAATAATTTTTATTTATATTATTATTCGTAGCAAATATAAACATTTTCAATCTACCTAACCAACAATCGTGTTTTATGTAAATGAAAAGTAGAGAACGACTTTAGAAATTTAAATATAAAATTTTTCAAAATCTGTAGAAATTGAGTTTAGCAGCTTAAGCATATCTTCGCCAAGATATACAGTATTGGAAAACTTATTTAACTTTGGTTTCCCAGTGGAAATAGAATTTCAACGCCATCATGTATTAACAAGATGTGATTTCTAAATCTGCAACATAATAAACAATTTTTTCATATTCCTTTATTTTTACATTTTCTATATATATATATAAAGAAGAAAAAGAATAACAACTTACATATATTTTTAATACAGTATTTTAAAATTAATTTTCTTGATATATATATATATATATATATATATATATTATTTTTTCTGAATCAATGTTGATATACTGTACAATAATAGATTTGCAAAAATAATATGCAAAAGCCGTGAAACTTCTATAATATTGAAGGCAATAAGTTAATGGTTCCATTAACTAAACTCAAAAGGTTGTCTTGTTAATTAAATGGCAAATCTTTAACTTAACATAGAAATCGGGTAAGATTAATCCCATTTTATATCCTCCTATAAATTTGATATAATTCTATGTGCCGGTTTAAAACTAATTTTTAAAACCCACTTAATCCCAAGCGAAAAAAATCCTTTGTTTACATATCAAATGGAAATCCTTTCTCTCCTATTTAATTCTTTAATCGAACTACATAAAGGAGAAACTTCCCTGGAGGAATAGTTATATAACTAAAGCAAAAAACGAGGATTTACACAATGGCTCTTTTTTCTATTGTCATTAAACTATCGAAAGATGATCGTTAAAGTATTAACGGTCTGCATTACAACAGCATACGTCGTCTTATGTTGAGTAAAGGATAGTTCGCCAGCCAGTTTAATAGCCGCATGCGTGTGCAGTAAAATGTAGTGCAAGGACGTGTTCGCAATTTCTCAAACGTTAAAAAATTCTGCGTAATGCTTCATTTTCTCAACGCTAGATGGCGACACACGAAATAAATCTCAAAAACTCCTTTTTTTTAGTATTGTCCTCTTTATATTGGACAACATTTTAAGAATAATTTTTAAATTTTATAACTGCAAACATATTCTTTATAAATTTTTAATAAATTTCAATAATTTACTTAAATTTATTTAATAAACTAATTTAACACCATAAACTTAAAAGAAATGAATCATATTGATATAAAGATTGATAGGGTAGCTAAGTAGCATTTATTGGTTTATTTTTTTGTCGTCATTAGTATTATTATTATTATTATTATTATTTATGAAAGTTTTATTTTAGAAAGTCGATGGTAATTACGTAGGATTATGTGCGACTTCAGTGGTGTTTTTGTATATATCGCGTTGTTGAATTAATTTGCAGTTAATCCCATCGCGTACGACTAAAGTAATGTCTGTATTGTTATACGGTATTATTCGTATCTGTCGTTTATTTTTGGAACTTATAAATTTGACGTTTTAAAATACCTGAAAAAAGGGGGGATGGTTTTAAATGTTATTTAAACCTTTCTTATTTCCTCGTTTACTTGTGATCAGTTGAATTGAAATGCAAACGAAGCTAAATGCTGAGTGTAAAACGCTATTTTGCATTTAAATTTGAAGCTTACTCTAACTTCAATGGTTGGATTTTTATTTAAAAATAAATCAATTCAAACGTAGACGACAGAAAGAGAGAGAGAGAGAGAGATTGAAAGAAGAAGGGGAAAATAATATTGTTATTTTCTATTCAGAAGAAAAACTACTTAAAAGGATAATAGTAAAATCATTTTTGATACAGATTTTGCCGTTTTATATAATTATGAAAAGGTAGAGACGATAAATTATTTAATAGAGTATGCAGATATAAAACCACATGTGATATCTGTTTAAAATGTTACACAGTTACGAATTTTGTGGCAAACTGTATTGAGTTTCATACACTTCAGCTTTATCTTTACTTATAAATTTAAATTGCACTTTAACAGTATAGAAACTGCCATGTGTTTTTTTTCAATTAAGCATTTTTTGTTACTAGAATCCAGCTTTTTTAAAAATAAATAAATAAAGTAGTATCACTAAAACGGCATTTTATTGTAAATTAGCTTTATAATATAGAGTTGGAACATTAAAACCTGTCATAAAAGCAACACAGTATAATTTATCTGGTTTCAATACTTCTATGAGCAATTTACTGCTTTAGAAAAACATTCAGAATAGACCAAAGAGAAAAGAGATTTTTAAGGCGTTTAAACAGTAGTGCATTAAGTGCAAAACAATAATTTGGAATAAGAAAAATACAACCAATCACAGTTGTAATACAGCACTCGATCTAAGAAGTTAAGCAGCGATTGCACTCTGCTGTATTTTGTCAGCCGGAGTGTCACATGTGTCTGTCACATCTTTTGACACGACGAAACACGTCGACCCCGTTAATGTTGCGTGAAATTATTTGTGACGTCTTATCTTCTCATGTGGAACCATTTTCTACACATTGAACCACGTGATTAGTAACTCTTCATAATAATTCTCCGGATAGAAAAGTACTTTAAAGTAATTATGTTCAAAATCCTTTTATATAATACAATTCAAATGACTACATCAAGCATAAGATCTATTATTAGAGTCGATATATCAATTCTCTAATTGTCCTCTACATTTTGCGTGCATTATCATTCATGTGAACTGTCACCATTTGACAGTTCATTCACTCTATAATTATTCTCATTGGAATATTAAGATGGAAGAAATTTTCGAATAACTTTATTCGATACTTAATTTCTCCAGTTAGGTTGTCTGCTAACGAAAGTAAGACAGATGAACTTTTTCATTTTCGGATATAAATGAGCGAAGGAATCAATGCATCACTTCATTATCAACGCTAAGGAGTGTACTTGATTTTCAGGAAATATGGTTATTTAACATAACCAATTCTTAATGCAAAATGCTTACTGTATGAGCATGACATTACTGTCACTATTTCCTCATATAACAAATGCTCTTCTTCGTTAATGGACACCCTTAATGAATAACAGTATCTCCACTGATTGTTTGCTTAAATTAATTTTCTAATTTCTGCTCATATTACTTATTAACGGTTCTATAATAATAATAATAATAATAATCATATACAGAATCGTTAATATAATTCCATAATTTTCGTTTAATCTTTGCTCGGAGAACACCTTAAACTTCCAATTATAGCAATTATAACCATACCACATCCTTTCGTCTTTTAATGCATACTGGAATATTCAGTATAAAATTCCCGTTGTGCTAGCTAATCAACACCTTTCTCTTCCTCTTTAGACATTTTTCTAAATTTGATTCGCATCATTTAAAAAGGAAATTTCCAGCGTTTTCTAAGATAAACCCCATTCACAAGTTCTCTCTCTCTCTCGTTCGCTCTCTCATACGATGCTTCCAATTAAAATTAATTATTTAAACTTGTGTTTAAATATTGTTATGCAGCCCAACCCCATTTACGTCGTTTCCTCCACCTATCTACAAATACTGATAGCGATGCAAATAGGTTTACAATTCATTAATTTTCGTAAATGCTACAAAATCTCATTGCCCCTTTTCTAGATTATCCGCATCTAGTCTCTATTAACACTTTAGCAGTGAAGTCGGCGATAACATATCGAGATAACGTTATCGCAGTGTTTAATATTCAGTGAAGCAAAGGTGTACATATTACGATTATATTTCTCCGTCTGACCTACTTTGCCCCCTTCTAAGCTTCGGTTCTCTTATTAATCTTGATTGCTACTAATCGTTAATGTTCACTTACTCACTTCTACTAGTTTTAACTTAAATCATTGAACTATTAAAGTGCTAAAAATTACTATTGGAGCATTATAATGAGAAATTTTCAATGTCGCATTTGCTGCAACATCTCTCTTTGTCTTCCTTCATAAAGAGTTTTTAAAAAAAAAATGTCTTTATTCTACCAGGAAAACATGTTTTCTAACTCTTAAATTCATATCCTTTAGTTTCCTATCATATCCTTCACTCTTAATATATTTTATGACCGAATTGTTTTTGAAATTGTCCGGTAAATGTTTTAATAGTTTGTAAAGATTCATTATCTCGCCAGAGGGAATTTTATAGTGAACATGTATAATAAACAGCTATACATTTTTAAAAACTCAAATTCCAAAAATGTTAAAACTTAAACGCAAACAACGATATAATATACGCTGCTGAATTGGAAGGGAAAAAAAAAGGGTAGCAGAGAATCTCTGAATCACTTTAATTAATTTTCCTACCAGTTCAACTGCAAAAGCGTAGGTTTCTATTCACCTTCTCAAATGAAATATTATTTCGCTTGGTACAAAACTTGTTTTATCTTCTTCCGACGTACTTTTTAAATTAAAAAAAAGTCTTCTGTAAACATAATATATTTACTCAAGTATTACAGACAAGACGTTTAGCATACACAATGGTTGAACTGTTTGCTTTATACTATGTTTTGACAGTGGGAATCTAATAAAGCTGCCATGCATACTGATAGAATATTTAGGCCACATCTGGTAGTGGCACCAGCTGATGTCGACAGCATGACGAAGGAACGACGTTTTGTTCGAGCCAATTGATCAATGATCGAAGTCAGTCGTGGCCGATTGTGGCTTGCCCGAGGGAGAAGCAAAGCGGTTTGTTGTTGACAGTCTCCAAAATCGAATATTCCGATACCAATCGAGTCCTGTTGCTCCTGATCACTCCATCGATTTTATTATTATTAATTGCACGAAACTTAATAATTTTAACTTATTCAACTACTGAAAGCTCATATTTTAGCATGAACTTCACGATATGCATACAAATATGTAATTAATTGAATTATTTTTATAAAATAGCCGCTGGTATATAGTAAACTATTTTGAATTCTTCTCAAAATTTTCTCGTTGTTTTAGTTGATTTTAAATAGCATTATCTTTAAAAGATTAATGATCGTTTAAATTTAATCAACATTTATATTGTGTTAGTTTTAACACGCGTAAAAATCTTTGAAAAAAAGGAGGAGAAAACGAAGAATGATGATGATCCCGCTAGACCATTGATGATCATCTCCTATTTTCCGGTTTAACCACCACATTTTCTTAGCTTGTGTTAAGACCGCTCGTAAGGCTCAAGTAAGTGTTAAGGTTTATCATAGTTAAGATTATATCGGACTAGAAATGCTGATATACGTAGCAAGGAGAGATGAAGAAAGATAGCACTTCAGAAAGGTTTCTCAATTAAACGACAGTATAGTCAGCTTAGATTTATGTTTACGCAAGCCTTCTGATTGGTGTATAAGCTATCAAGATAGATCTTTTTCCTCTTGGGCGATTATAGAAGACAGGACTCTTTACAACCTCGTTGGATTAAAAGGCCGGTTGGGGAGAGAGAGAAGAAACGAATAGGTCTCCACTTGTCAAACTAAGACAGGAGTGAAAAATGATGTTCTGTACTGTCAAATTGCCCCCGAGGTAGTGGCAACACTGTTCGATAACCCGTAAACTTTGTCTTTAGAAGTTGATTCGACAATACTTTTAGAAACTAAGACGACCACGACTTAAAAAAAGAGAACTTAATATGGAGAAACTAAATAATGTGCCATTTATTGTAATTGTATAATGCACTGGCAAAATTCTTCATAAATAAAATTTTACAGCATGTAAAACCGATGTAATTGTTAATATTTACATGAAGACCTGTGCAAACACAACTGTGAATGTGTAAATTTGAACAGATAAGGAGGAAAAGCATGTTTTACTATCTGTAAACAATGACGGAACGAAATTAATTGGAACTTAAATTAAATTACTTTACTTATAAATAACGTTCAGAGTCTTTTTTTTATTATTTTACTTCCTTTTACTTTTTTCTTTCTTCTTATTTTTCTAAAAGACTGTACGTTAAATTAAGTATTTATCTGATTTTTCCCATGCTACAACTGATATATTTGTTATTGTTTCTATAATAGCATTTTCGCATGTTATAGTTGGAGGAGTAGAATCAGAATTGGGTGATTGTATGTAATAAATTTTCACAGAAAGAGAGAAGATAAAATAAATACATTTTAAATTTTGTTAAAATACTTAGTTACGTTTGTGAAATATTAGAGAGGTTTACAGGAAGATATAATAATTTTTTTTATTATTTTTTCCTCGTAAACTTGAATAATTAACGATATAAAATTTGTATTACTTTTTTACTTTATTTCTAAATGTATTTGATCTAAAAAAAGATGAAATTTTTAATATAGTTCTTCTCTTTACGGTTCATGCTACTCTATGGACAAAACATGGCTTCCTTAGAGAATAAATAATAAAATAAACGTGCTATCTCTTCTTATCTAGCGATTTTTCTACACCGAAAATTACGTTTTATTTTATTTTTAAAAAGGCAGAATGGCGAAGTTTTTACACAATCAAAGTGGGGAGATCAAGCAAATGGGAGAATGTAAGTCGTCTCAATTCTCAATAGTCCAAAAACCATTCATCTTCAATTCTCCCAGAGAATATAGAGAATGTGCATCTTTTTTTTCCCGCTTCTCAGACACATAAATGGCGTGGAGTAACTTTGATGCTTTTTTTTTTCTTTCTTAAAAACACTGATAAGGAGCTAAGTGGGAGCATGTTGATGACTACTTATCTGAGTGGCAAGACAATCGGAAAACGTAAGAGACGACAATATAGCTAAGGTAATGCAATTTAGACTTGATCCATCCTATCCCTTGAGTACCACTCCGTGCCTTTTCCGACTTGGTGTATCCCCCGGGCCCCACTAGGCCTACGTGCTAAGAGCGATAAGGCGATGACACACTTTATTTATGGCCCTTCTCAGTCCTCTGTTGCTTTTTTCTACTTCTGATACTTTACGTGCCAACTGCCGTGCATTTCCTGCCGTGATCAGAATACTTATATTATCCAGGAAGGAAAGAGAGGAGGGGGAAATGTATTTTTCTTTCTTTATCTATATTGGGGTTTACGATTCAACCATTGAATTAAGTTTAGTAACGAGTTTTTCAATAGGTTTTCCGCATGTTCAACAGATTAAAAAGAAATTGGGCGGAGCTCTGTTTAAAACATAATCTCGGTTTTATACATTTCAATATTGTGATCATTTTGAAAATATGCGACTATGAGACAGTAGGATGTTTTGAAGACATTGCTCCGCCCAATTGTGTAGGAGCATTCATTATAATTCCCCAGCTAGTTATTTACGCTTCGAAACTAGTCTCATTTTTCTAATCTGCAAGTCGATTTTTAACGATTATAAAAAGGTGAAGTTCAACAATGTCTACAAGCAAAATCTGCCATGCCTCCAGGTGGAACTCATCTCCGTTTATAGAAGAGGGACTTCAATCATGCCTCACCCTTCTATACGCCTGACATTAATCTGGACAACCTGCATTTAATATGCCAAATTAATAACGCGGGAAAAGATTTGCAATATGTTAAATTACACGAAAAAATTTAACTCACTTTTTTACTTTTAAAAATTTCAAAACGTTCAGCATTAAAACTGTATTTCCCATTAAAAATTGGGCGGAGCAATCTCGTTATAAATTTAATTTAAACATAATTTTTGGATTAAAAAAAAAGCAATTTACGATTTAACAATCACAGACTTTGGCATGAAAAGTACAAAAAAAAAATTTAATTTCGGAATTTGAATAATTGTACCAAGTGTCACGCAAATGGGAATCTTATTAAATCGAGCGACTTCAAAATTTTTAAGATTAATCATCTTTTAAGCATTCTTTTTCTCATTTATCTCCTTTTTTCTTAAGCCGAAGAAAGAATACGGAAAATATATATTAACTAGTTATACGTGTGGAATATCACTGTAATGTTTTATTTTTGAAGGAATCATGTCAGCTGGTCCGGTCAGTCAATGGATAAGGACACTAATTACATCGACCCTACCCTAAGTTTGAACATTTATCACATCTTAATGTGACACTGTCGTCAAAGACAGGAAAAACTTTGTCAAAACGAAATTCCAAGGATAATAGATACGACCTTCTGCACGGATTGTTTATTATTAAATCTATAGGCCACTTGATGTGGGTAACATGTTGCCGGACACTAAAGATAAATATATATATATTTATCAAATATCCGTGACTCCTTTCCAAACGTGGAATTTTTTAGCGATAGATTGAAGGGTTGCAAAGTGCCAGAGTGGTTTATAAATCCTTTAAATTTTTGTAAAACTTGATAAAAATAAAAAATGAGTTCCTACTAAATAAGCCACGATTGAATCTCTGATTAAGTAATTGGATATTAAATCCCTTTGGAAGTATATACGCCATAAAAGGTATTATTGAGAGCACTCGATGTTTAAGTACTACGTTTATGAGGATATTTCCAGACGACGCAACGATAATGGCATTCTCACACCCAAACTAAAAATTCTCAATAACGTGCAAACTCTATCCTAATAGCGAAAAGAGAAAAATTAATACTGGCCGGGTTATTGAGAGAGAGAGAGAGAGAGAGAGAGCAATAGTGATTCTGAGAAATGTAGCCAAGTTGATAGCCCATATAACCGAGTATCAAAGACCACCCTTCTTTAGCACCCTTTTTCGGTGGTTTTTGATCTGAACGTGTGCAGTGGGAAGTGGCAGATTGCCAAAAATCTGGCCGTTCCAATATACTTTCACTCGCTTGAGTTATGTCGTCGGTCGAAAGAGGTTTCCAAAGGTGCAGTAACCTGTTATCAACCAGTTTGGGTTATTTCGGAGTTGTCACACGTGATCAATGCATCCATTGATGATAATATCTAAAGTTACATTAACGAGTGGCACCTCGGAACGCTTCCAAAAAAAAATTTTTAATGAACATTTATGCTTCGTTTATTCGCAAATCTCCGAAAGGTTTTGTGAGGCACTGCTGATAAAAAAAACTGAATTATGATCTGTTCGTCGATATATATTATATAGACCTATATATATATATATATGTGTGTGTGTGTGTGTGTGTGTGAAGCAAGTTTTGGAAACAGTTTATCCTCCATAACAAGTAATTTGCATAACAGTACAAACTCGTTCTATCGAACTGTTGCACATGACTAATTCTTCTTCGATCATTCAGCTGCGCCATTATCTCCAGCTGATCCTCTTCGTTCATTATCGGCCCCTTTAATCGCCTTTAGACAGTTAGGGGGTCATAAGGTCTCTCGAGAGACGTCAATCTTAAAGCTAGATTAGTTTCTGAAATGTGTAACGATTAGCCCTTCTAATTATACATCACAATGACATTCTCTCAACAAAATAAATGGAAAGAGTTTTGAATTACTAGAAAAGAAACTTTATTCCCGAATAACAGGTATTTTTCTATCTAATTTTTACGCTTTTTCTTCTTCCCCTTCTTTCTCTAGTTATAACAAACAATAATTAATTTATCACAAGATTTAAAAAAAAAAATCTTTTTTTTTTTAATTCCATCCCTAAGGTATCGTTCTAAAGATCGTGAAGTAAAAGATAATTAACTTTAGGAAACATTTAGAAAGTTCCATTTACTCCGTAAATTAATTTATAAGTGACAATATTAACTGAAGAATAGAGAGAGGTAAAAAAAACGAAAAGAAATAAAGTTGATTGATAAATAAAATACGCTTTTTGATATTTTTGATTTATAGTTCCTTCTAAAATGAAGGAAAATACAAGAAAGAATGTTATTTGCCGAACAAGTGGATGATTTATCGTAAAATTTTTGTAATTTTTCTATATATGCATATGGGATAAACAACAGAATGAATTCTATCTGTGTTTTCTTCTTTAGCTTTTTTTTTACTACTTCTGTTTGATGCCCTGAGGCTGCTGGTTCTTTCCTCTCCGAAATGATACTTTTTTGAAGTGTATTTAGCGAAATAATGAAAGAATTTAACCATTATGATGCTGCAAATATATGAAAATTTATTGAGACCTTGGTATCGAATTAGAAATATATATATATATGCAGCATATCTACAAATCATGCTTACAAATATATAATAATAATAATAAAAATCGTTCAGTTCATCTATCTGAAGTCTTTCTACTAGCTTTAAAATATTTATAGTTGGTGTATACATTTGTCAGCATTTCTAGCAAACTTCCAAAAATATTTATTCTTCAAGTCTCTCTCAAAAAGTTTGTATTCTGCGTTGGCAAGTTTACAAGAATTAAATAGAAAAAAAAGTAAAACAAACTCTGTCATGAATAGAAAATGGAATAGATATAATGCTACTGTCGTTGGATAAATATTGAAAAATGCTATTTTTGCAATAACTGTAAAAACAAAGGATTTTTTTTATTATTATAAATTTATATAGAAAACAAATAGATAAATATTAGATTTCGTAATACCTATCATAATTTCAAAAAAATTAAGATTTTCTTTAACAGAATTCTAATTTTAGAAAACGAAATTTTTAGCTACTGCTAAACTAAATTCAGTTGTTCGAGAAATTCCAAAAATTCTGCTCTAATTTCTATTTTATTTATTTTTTTTTATGAATTTATAAATCAAATGGAAGAGCCAAAAACTCAATTAAGAATCAGGACCAAAAATTCATTAAAAAGAAAAAAAATCAGATCCAAAAGTTCATTAGAACATGCAAATCGAGATCCAAAAATAAACTAAACTAAAAAAGGAAATCGAGATCAAAAACTTCATTTAAAAAAAAGAAATCGAGATCCAAAAAATTCATTAAAAAAGGAAATAGAGATCAAAAAATTCATTAAAAAAAGGTAAATAGAGATCCAAAAAATGCATAAAATAAAATAAACCGAGATCCAAAAATTCATTAAAAAAAGGAAATCGAGATCAAAAAAATTAATTAAAGAAAGGAAATCGAGATCCAAAAAATTCATTAAAAAGGAAATCGAGATCCAAAAATTCATTAAAAAAGGAAATCGAGATCCAAAAATTCATTAAAAAAGGTAAATAAAGATCCAAAAAATTCATTAAAAAAGGTAAATGGAGATCCAAAAAATTCATAAAATAAAATAAACCGAGATCCAAAAATTCATTAAAAAAAGGAAATCGAGATCCAAAAATTCATTAAAAAAAGGTAATCGAGATTCAAAAAATTCATTAAAAAAGAAAATCGAGATTCAAAAAATTCATTAAAAAAGGAAATCGAGATTCAAAATTCATTAAAAAAATCTAAATTAATATTTAAAAAATTCATAAATAAATAGAAATTAAAGATTCAAAATTTCATTTAAAAAATGGAAATTAAAATAAAGAAAAATCTAAAAATTTACGAATTTTTTTTAACAAATTTCTAATTTTAGAGCTAAACAATTTTCAGTTGCAACTAAATTAAATTCACTAAGATATATTTCTTTACAAAATTTAATAACCAAATATATAAACTTTAAAAATCGAGATATTTTTAAAACGTACGTCTTTCATTCTTTTTAAACAAAATTTAAAATTTTACAAAAACAAAAACACGATTTTAGTCGCAAATAAAACCAGTCGACTATCAGTTAGAGTTATTATAACAATAAAAAAAAAAAATCCGTAAAAATCAATCAAAACATGTTGAAATGTTTAATTCTATCAAGACACACTTCATTAATTAAATTGGTATCAAGCACTTCTGCAAAAGTCAATTGCCCTCCGATTAAATGATACATTGTATTAAGTTGATTGTTGTTCTCTGTGCCTGTCACTTCTCTTTCTGCTTTTTTCCTCTTCTTGTCACAGCCTACTTTCTTCACTTGCTGTTGTTATAGAAGAAAGTCAGAGAAATTGGATCAAATCATTAACTATCGGGTTTACTGTATAAACGTCATTTTTTATAAACTTATCTACTGTATTAATAAAGAATTTGATCTTTCTTTTCATTAAATGTGATTAGGCTTTTTGCTCTTCGTCTTTTGTTTTCTTTTACTGCCAAAAATAAAATATTTTAAATATATACATACCCTCGTGTAAAAAAAATCATTTTTCGATTGTTTATTTATTTTTAAAATAACCAAAATAATGAAGTAATCAACAGAAACGTGTTTATTTATATACGCCATTTTTAAGAGAGTAAAAAGTATTCAAAGCAGTGAAAGATAAAAAAGCGATGCAGTTCTCTTTAATATTAGAAAATAAAAAAGTAAGGTGTTAAACATGATCGTAACAGTAATATTACGTGTAAATCGCTAAATTATGTAAAATTTTGCTCGTAACTTTCTAAAAATGTAATGGCTACTTCCACTCTGAGTAAAATCAATCTCAAAAGCTTTAATAAAGTGAAGGATTTTGAGAAATCAAACGTTAACTCTAGAAAAAACATATATGTATATATTAAGCACGTTAGTTCGTTAGTAAATTAATAATAAAAGTTTGAAGTTAAAGGCAAATGTTCATAGAAAATCTTTCATCGAAGAAGAGGGAGGAAGAAAAAAAAAATGGCACAGTCTTTCATGTAGCATGTGCAAGACTTCGACACGTTATTTCCATATAACAAAAACCGTAGATTATTGCTCGGTAACTTTATACTCTTTTTACCACTTCTAATAGTAATATCTTTTGCCTGTATCATTCCCAAAGGGCGCGTCAGTCAATCCAAGCATGACATACAGTAAGCTGTAATTTTAACTGTACCTCGTTAGATTTAGCTACCTTTACTCCAGGGACGGCACATCCTTCAAATTGTCAACCAGTATGTAGAGAACTATAATCGTTTAATCATAGGTATAAATCTCTCTTTGAGAATCGCACGCCTTCACTTAATTAATTAGCTGGCTCGTTAAGAAAACATCCTTTTCTCTTATGAGAAATGAATGTTTAAAATGAACAAATTTTTGAACTTGTGCAGATGTTAAGATTTTCCTCTACCGAGATTAACTCTGCTGAACGGCCGATGAAAGAATTACTCTGGCATCCCTTCTTCGACTGTCTATCATCTTAGAGATTTTTCTTAACGATTCCCAAATGGCACTAGTTCAAGAAAACAATCGAACCATTTAAATAAAAAAAAAGAAAAAAAAAGTATACCCAAACGAAACACGTGTTTCGTTTAACGATCGTTCTTTAAAAAAAAAGAAAAAAATATATATTTTTTTCATTTCTACGGAAATTAAAAGATGAATCGAGCATTCGGAAAAAAACCTATATTATATTTTGAAGAATTACGAGTATTTTAAAACATATTTCTGGTAGAAATAACACAGAAAAATATTGTTTTTTTTTTTAACTAAAAATATATATATATAGTTAGAATAAAAAGTGTGGAGTGGAAAGGCACAAAACTGGTTGATTTGTGAAATATCTTACTCTATACTTTCAGTAAAGAAATATGATTCTACCTCAGTCAATTTTTCACCAACTGCGATTATAAATCAGCAAGCATTAGCATTTTTGTTCGAATTCTTCTTGCTCTTTCTTCGGTAGAGAAGTCGACTCTCTCTTGCAAAATCTATAACCAGAATTTCATCTTTTACCTGTTGATATATTGTAACTGGACGGGATATTTTATTATCTTCACGGGGATATATTTAAATATCATGTTTATGCATTATATATTTCGAAAATTTTTTTAAATTTATGCACTCGAAGAAAAAGCAAAAACACGGCTTTCGATAGAAACTCGTGTAATTATTTTGCATAGTAATTAATAAAAACATTCTGTAGGTAGAGATGATGACGACGACGACGATGATGATGACGACAAAAAAAAAAGCGGAATATAATTTTTGAAACAAAGCTGACACTCGACATTAATTGCAAAATAATCATGCAAAGTGCAGCAGGAAGAGAATTGCCTCCGGCCCCAATATGGTCTTTACCTTTAATTGGATCCGTCTCAAAATGATTCGATAGCAGAACTAACGAACTTCTATTTTAATGACATTTGTGTTAAGATATTAGAAAATTTACTCTGTGCGAAAGAGCGTTAAGAAAATTTAATATAGTTTTAAATTTATAATTAAAATCTGCATCGTATTTATCGATAAAGAGCAGATTAAACGAGAAAAAAAAAACGAGAGCATTAAAAGAAAGAGAGAAGTTTTTAAAGCCATCGATATAAATTATAACATTTTTATCGTCGCGCATTGCAAAGGTGTTTTTTTTAAACATTTTTAATTAATAAATTAGATGAAGGTGCATAAATTAAGCTGGAAATCCCGTTCGGATAATCAAAAATACAAGCGTGTGGCTAATTTTCCAATTTGAGTTGCGTTAGCTGACTTTTGAAACTTGTCAGAGTTGTATATATTGAAAAATGCGATCGTGCTTTTTTTCTCCTCTCCCTTTCGCTCTCTTTCTCTCTCTCTCTTCAGCTCTTATACACTTATCGAACTTTCATTAGAGGACCTCTAGAATATTTCTCATCATTCTCAACACGCAATATTCGGTGGCACTTTTCTGCACGTGACAAACAAAATAGCAAAAGGGAAAAGACCGAACGTTAAACATTACCCGGCACTTAAGATACTATTTACCTTGCAGGAGTGGAAACCGTTGCAGCGTAAGTGCTGTAGTTCATAAAAATCTATCTCACATACAGCACGGAAGATTCAGAGAATCACGCAAGTTAGAAAGAGAAAAAATATATATATAAAAAAAAATAGATCTACAGTTTCACCTTCTCCATTTGTGAAGTGAAGTGAGATATATGTAAAAATAGAAATGATCGGGAGGTTATGAGAATGCTGACAAAGCTTGGCGATTTTTTTCTTTTTTTTTTTTTTCGCTTCTCTTCAGTTTCAAAAACTTTCCTCAACACCTCTACTTTACACAGCAGCTCTTCTGCTGCCGAGTAAAGTAGCCTTAGGACAGGTTAAGGAAGGACCGTTAGAAGTCATAAACCATTTTCCAGTACATTTCATCCAACCACCATTTTCGAGTTCAGCTAGACTCAGTTCGATATTAGTCCATCGTTCTTCAAACCGATCCATTCTATAACTTAAACACTTTCGTCTCGATTTTCTTAAAAACTTCACCAATGACAACTGTATATACATAAATATATTTTTCTTCAATAATAATTATCCAAATTTGTCCTTTTCCGTAAGAAAAAAAAAGAACACAAACCTGATGAGGTTTTAACAGTCACCTATGAATAATAAAAGAGGAAAGAATCAAGAGAGAAACGATACGTCAATGACAAAGAAGCAACCAAACAAAATAAAAACCCGTGAGAGACTTAAATATGAATCTATAACGATCAATATGGGGTGTTTCTATGGCGACTTTCCAGACCAACATAACTTCCATTAACAGTTGGAAGCAGGGGAGGGAGAAAAACTTTTGTTATTTATTAATAAACAAACACGGATTTAAATTGTCTTTAAAAGGAGTTCTGAGACTCTGTAAATTATTAATGATTATCGATCTATCTTTTTTTTCCTTTTCTTTGCCGTGAACCATAAAAGTATTCTTCTTATTTAAGCCGTATTAATCTTAAAGAGAGACACCATTACATACCAGAGTTAATTATGTTGCAAAAGATAGATCGCTGTTACAACCAATGTCAAAATTATGCACGCTTTCCATGGCGAGAATAATAAAAACTGACGCATTCAATACTAAAAGTAGAACAAACATAATTAAATGCACACGTTTGTAAAAGATTTTTAGAAAATATCGGGGAAAAATACTAACCGTCAGCTTGTTAGAATAATGAGAAGTGCGAACTACTCTTTCTCATCCTAGTTTGCTCCTCCGGGGTGTTTTTGATTGAAAGTTAGACAAGGAAAGCACCATAACCTTAAACCCCTCATTATACATCTTGAGTGTTCTATCGGTCGATAATAACAATCCATTCTTCTCCTCTACAACATGCAGCAAATTGCCAATAAATTCCCATTTCTTTGCCTATAAATATCTCAAGCAGTTTAATTTTTATTAAAATTAAGCAAAAATATTTTATGTGTTATTTACACGGCTTATAGGTAAAACGTGTCGTTCTGGGTCAATAGAAACTAGAAAAATGCCCTCGGTGGTCCTTATTTAAATACGAAAAACTCTCATACTACCTTACGATTCGTAAGAGCGTTTATCTCTCGTTTTCCTTAATTACTTTCGTCATAAATAGGACTTTTAATTATAAATAATTATGCTGGTGTGTGTATGTATGTGTGTGTGTGTGTTTGTGTGTGTTGGAGGTAAAATTTCTTCGGCTGCACATGTGAGGTGTGATACGAGTAATCAGGTCCGAACCATTAACTTCACCATTAATTCCCGGACGAGTGGCTGGTGATAATTAGTTCCCAGATTCTTGACTCCTTTTTTTTCCTCCACATTCGACCTTTTGGTGCTTGTGCTATTTTTCATCCGAAAAAGAAGTTCCAATAACTGAATTTTGCAAAAAAAAAAAAATCGTTTTGCCTTGCCTTTCCTTCATCTCCACCCATGTGCAACAACTATAGGGGTTCTCGTGACTGAAGTACATACAGTAAAATGCCAATATGGGTTCGATATTCACACCGGTGGCTACTTTCGCAGCTGATCAATCTAGAAATCTGCGATGGACATCAATTTTTTTTTTCTTTTTCTTTTATCTCGCTTATCGGCGTTTTGTCTTGATTGAACTGCTTTCGGGATCTGAGCTGTTCAATCGAAATTTTTAAACGAGTCGATAATTGATCTTTAAAGCGTGCAGTAGCGAAGAGAATGTATTTTTATTAAAAAGGGCTGCACATACAATGGGAAGCCCTGCAGCGTGTGCAGCTGCTCTTCGTCTTTCGACTAGTTCTATTTAAACTATAATTAAAAACAGAGGGGTTTAAAGCAAAACAATCAATAATGTCTGAAAGAGAACGCATGCTCTGAACATGTCCAGGGTGAATTATAGTGCAGGGGCGTGTTTTATGTCTCGGAACTCTCCTGTTCCAGCAGGTGACGTACTCCCGAATTCCTCCATCAGTCCAGTAACATAACAGACATACCAATTGCTCCAATCAGTCTGTCCCAGATCGAATAAATGTTTCTAGTCAATCACAAAAATAAATGGGACTCCACGAAGCTCCTAATCTCAAATTATAATCCTTCAAAGAGGGCAACAAAAAGCAAAAAAAAAAAAAAAACGGCAGAGATAATGTTAAAACTTCCGAATTTAACTACTCAAAAAGCAATAGCATTAATCAGAAATTGGTGTTCCAGTCTTTGCGAGCACTCGGTGCCTTTCATATTCGGTTTTAAAACTTTATTTATTCTAGTTTTGGTTAGGTAAAAGTGCAGGTTTAATAACTATAATTTTGAGAGAATATCCGCCAATCGATGTCGAACATAAAGAGAAAAAAAAAAGAAGGAAAAAAAATGGTTTAAGACTACCAATATTGTTGTCATGATTTACGTTATTTGGAGATGAAAAACGGGTTAAATGTCACTCTTTTTCTCCCTTCCATTCATCAATCAAGGATTTTTCTGACACCGATCACATGAAACAGGTTCTGGAGACAAATTAGCGACTGATCTTATTTCGGAATTGACGAAACTGTCAGCTTTTTCATTTCGTTTTCTTATTTGAAGTCCTCATGTCGAATCAAATGGATCAACATGAGAGCTGCCAACTCCAACCCGTATTTCCGGTATTTATTATTTTACCAAAAACCACACACACACAGGAGAAAATACTTACTCTCATTTTTTTTTCCTCCTGTCCTTTAAATTAACGACAACATATTTTATTTTGCAAACGTATCTCTAGAACAACGCGAATTTACCATATAAATCCAGGAAAAAAAAATTTATGCAGCTCCTCTCGGTTTACAATTAATCAAGAAACTTTGATAGAAATATCAATTCTACCTAAGAAACTGTTATAAAGAGTCACCAGTTCTATTTTTTCTTTGATTTACTGCAACAAAAATCCAGATGGATTTTATTACTGGAAATATCCGTTCGATATCAGAAGCCAGATGAAATATCAACCTGCACAAAACAAATACAAGTGTTGTTGATACAAAACTTTAGAAATAAAACTTTAATAATTCTGATAAATTTTAAATAATTGATCCTCCTCTTCAATTTTTCACGTTATTAATGAATTGGAGTAAACTGTACTTTGTTTTTTAGTTTGTACGTGTCAAACCCTCTCTAGTTTTTTTTTATTATTATTATTTTCCTTTCTTTCTTTTTAATTTCCGTCTTAAACTTCTTTACGATCGCTTTGTTGCAGTAGTAGCACACACGAAATTAAAAAGTTGCGGTTATGCCATCATGTAAACATGCATCCGTCGGCTAGCCATGAGTAGAAAATGCGTATTAATCGATGTAAAATCGAGCCATTTGTCGAAATAATTACATCTCCCATCAGAATTTGATACAAGTAATCGAAAGGGGGTTTTTCGATTAAATTAATGGAAGTCCATCAGAAATTTAAAGGTTAATTCTTTGATGATCTTCTTGAGCAATTTTGCAGACATCAACTGTTCTTTATTATAGTGGAGATCATTAAAATAGAATGCGTTGTTTCCATCCTCAAATTAAATTGTCATTAGAAATTAAGTGAAGGCTCCATGCTAATAAAAACTCTTTAAGCAAAATTAGCCTCATTGGAAAGTATTCAAGCTTTTTAATCAATTGCTAACTATTCTTTTTCTGAAGAAGATAAGTCGTTCGGTAAGAAAAGGTAAAAATAGTCTCTCTCTCTCTCTTTCTCTCTTTATCTGAATGATATACTTCACTAAATAGTTCTCGTTTGAAGCCAATGAATTCAGAAACTTAAGTGTAGTTTTTTAATGATCCAAAAGAAGCTTTTTTCCATAAAGAAAGACATGAATATGAAGTAACAACTAATGAATCTGCACACGTAAATCTGTACATCTTCACTCGTTCGAATGAATTAAAGGATTCTGCAAAAAGTGCGATGTCATACACAAAATCAAACTGTTTGCAGGTTTCAAATCTACAAAAAAACACGCTAAAAAATGCAACCCCAACTCCAATAACAGTAGTAGTTTATAATTAAATAATTATTAAAAAAAAAAAAAATGTTATGGATAAAGGAATCGCGATAACGTTCATAAAATTTTAGCGAAAATCCAAATTTTTCTTTCATTAAAAGTTGAATAATAAATAAAGAAGACATAAATTTCATTAAAATTTTAATGATAAAATCTCATTAAAACAGGAAAAAATAATCGATAAATGTCCTTTAAAACTTTTTTTTTTAGAATGCAAACAGCACGCGTTAATCGCGAATTTAAAAAGCAAACTTTGCAAAGTTTGTAAGATAACGGGATAAAGTTGATAAGAGTAAATTATTATTATATAATTTTATTCATATTTAGAATAATTTAAAACGAATTCTTTAGCGAAAGAGAGAGAGAGGAAGAGGAAGAGAGAGAGAGAGAGAGTTAACGTCGAAATAAATCTGCCGTTTGAAAGAAGCTTCACTTCTTTTCCATTTCATTCCAAACAATATTACCTGACCGGCGTCGAAGATTAGGATTTTCTTCTCGTCTTAACTTAATCCCTTCCGTTCTGTGTAATAATCCTCCTTCTGTTATTCTCCACTTTTCTGTACTTTACTCACTACTTCCTCTTTTACCCGATTGTTACAATAAGCCCATTGAGATTTGCTGAGAAGAAATTACACGTGTTGCCATATTAAATTTTATTTTCTTCGTCTCGCCAAGTTTTATTATTTTAAAATTAAATCTGGAATTAAATAAACAAAACGTTTCTTTTATTTATTTTCTCTTTTTTATTTATTTTATTTTTTCAATTTTTTTTTTTTTTTTAAGAAAATAGAAAAAGCTGCAAAGCTGCAGAAAGAGAAGAGGAATTATTGATTTGTTTCGAGTTAAGAAAAGTTTTTATTTTTTTATTTTTTAGTGAAAAATAAAGCTGATACTAATGTCTTAGCTTCTCAAAAAGTCGATCTTAACGAAGTTTACCTTATTTTTACTTCGATTTTTAAAGGAAAAAGCAGATTATAAGATCACGCTGCTATCCTTCTCTGTGCATGCTGCACTATTTTCTAAATTTATTTGAATTTAATCAAATCTTTTTAGTCTCCGCGGTATTCCAATAAAGAAATTTCTTTATTTTAACTCGCTTTTTTTTTTTTTTTCTTGAAGTCCAAAAAGATCAGGGTACCGCGTCGCTAGAAGAAGCGACGCGGTCAAATTTGCGTTTCTTTCAGTTATTTTAATATAAATAAAAATCAAGACAATCTAATGAAAAACGTTTCACTAATCTAAACATTGTTTTTATTTTCTTTTAAATCTATACATTTTTAAACGTGTTAAAAGTTAGCATATTCGATCTTTCGCGCGTCGCATCGCATCGGCGCGGAGAATATTATAGAAAAGAAAAAAAAATTTAATATCATTAAACATTGAGTGACATTTATAACATGCATAAATCATTCGTTTTTTTTAGTGATTGCATAATAATTTTTTATTAAATCAAGATAATTTCCGTATTATTCAAATGAAAAAATAATAATAAAGAAACAAAAAAAAAATCGTTACGACGTCGCGGCGAGCGACGAAAGCGGCGTGATTTTACGTTATTCAGTAGTTTTAAATTTTAACATTTAAGTTAAATTGAATAAAATCTAAAAGAAATCAATTCAGAAAAGCATTATTATCGTAATAATTAAATATTTTGAGACTGATCTCATTTTAAATAAAAGCATAACGTGAGAAAAATGAATAAATTCCGTCATTCAAATAAATCTTTTGTGACTTTGACAAGCGCAACGCGAAAAGTATTTATCATTATTAAAACAAGGAATCGGGTCCATTTTAAGTGCATTAAACATTCATGTAAGATAAATAATGCATAAATAAAAAAAAATATTTTTTTTCTGATATTATAAAAGTACTGTAACTATTATTAAATTATAATTTACGTGATATTCTAAAAAAAACGAAAAGATAAAATTATTATATTTTATTTTCTACTAAAGAATAAAAGATCGCGTAGTCTAGCGTCGCGCCGCGATTTGACGTCTTCAATTTTTATATTATTTTATTAAAAACTTAAAGCTGTTATGAATAAAATTAATTTTTTTATTATTTTTTTAAATTAAAAGTTTTTTTGTTTATTTAAAAAAACTAGCATCAGTATAATAAAGTTAATTTATATTATTGCGTCGCAAATCGCTAATACTAGCGCGGCGCTTGGAATGATAAACAGAAAATTATTTATGACATTAAACGTTGACGTTATTATTTTGATGTAATTATATATTATTTTTCTTAAAGGTAACACGCACATTTATTATTATTAAGATAATATTAGAGATATATTTTTCTTCGTTTTTCATTAAAAAGTTATTGCCGCATTATGGAAAAAAAAAGTGACGTTGGATATTTTTTATTTTTTTATATATTATAAGCAAACTAATATTATAAATTACGCTAAAATTTCTTTCAAAATAAATTTCTAAATTCTTTATTTAATAGATAACTTTTTATTAACTTAAAACTTTTCTTAATTATTTAATTTTTCGTGTTCGCGTCGAGTCGCCCATCGCTTGCGCTGCGTAAACATTATTATAAAGTTAATAAAAATATTAAAAATTTTATTGAAAAATTATAAATTATTTTTCTCCTTTATAACAATAAAAATTATTTTATCAAGTTGAGATAATTTCTATAACAATATAATGATTTTTTTATTTTTTTCCATTAACGAAAAAATTTTTATTCTTTTTTCAGATATGGAAAGAATTTTTTTAATACTGTATTTTATTTTTTAAAAAAATCAGTATTAGAAAAAACTAAAAAATAGATAAATAGATATTTTACATTTTCTCAAAAATAATATTATTCTTAATAATTGTTATTTTTACATTTCTTAAAAATGTCTGAAAGCAAGTTTATATTTAAATGAAAATAATAAAATTGCAATTTCGCGTCGCGTGTCGCTTGCGCCGAAGCGAAATTTATTCATCAATTTTTAAAATTTTCGTTTCCTTAATGTTTTAAGTAGTAGAATATTAAGTATAATGGTGTTAAAAGCAGATATATTAATGTAAAATTATGCTTCACTACTTTTCTCTGCACTATTATATTATTATGATTTTTTTTTCGATTAAATCATAAATAATTTATGCGCAGGAGATAAACGTAATTAACGCTAAAGTTCCTAGAAAATTAATTAATTTAACTCGATAAACATTCCGCCACAAATATGCCTATGGGCATAATAACAAGGAAGATTATCAGTTGCGAATAACATAATAGATTTTATTCATAATAATTTAATTAAAAATCACTTATAGAAGGAAGATGAAGATGGCTGTCCTTAAAGAGAGAGAGAGAGAGGAGCGCTAAAGGATGCTGAACTCCTCCTCCTCCTCCCTTAAAAAGGCCGCAACCCGAAGAGCGATGACAGATGTCGAAAATAAATGGTAAATATTAGATGATGAGGTAGATTTAGTGGAAATGCATCCATCACGTGATCGAAATGTCACTTATCTGGTAAGAATTCTCCGAATGGAGACGATAAGTCAAAGTATGGATAAGGCTACCATTATGAGTGGGGACGTGCAATTTCCGAGGTGTCATCGTTCTCACCATCCTTAATGACGTGTAATGCTCCCCTCCCCTTCTTCCTCGGGCGTATTTGGCTTTGAGCCTGTGGAGTATCAATAGAATGGATGTTGATGAAGGAAGAGATGAAAGAAAACTCTTCTTGATATTCAAGATGCGCTATATTACATCGCCAATAGCTTCATTGTTGTGTGTTGCCAATAAAAACCCGAATTTAACCACCTCGAAAATTGAATTTTAATTGTACCACAGCTTTATTGTTTAATGTCTTGTAAACAGAGAGAGTTTTTGATCTCCGAAACGTTTGCCACAGTTAGAAAAAAAAAAAAAAAAAAGCCAGAGAACCTTGTTTAAAATATATTAAACTACTCGCACTAATGCACTGAAAAAAAAAATTAAATAATAATAACGCATAAATTATTTACGTTAATAAACTTAAATTTACAAATTTAAGATCGTTAACGCGAGCGACGAAAATGTAGAAGTAATGAGTACAAGTAGTGGAAATTTACGAATCAGTGAAATTTGGGCGGAGGCGAGAGAGAGAGAGAGAGATAAAATTCAAAACATTAACACCTCTAATAGAGTAATATTTTAAAAATTATGTTAGATTAAGGAAATTACGAATTTAGCATGGAATGATTTATTCGTTTTTAACTGGATTATCCGCGTAAAAATTATATTCGTGTACATCAATTTACTCAGAAAAATTTATTGCTAGTTTTCTAATCATCGTAGCATTCACGTATTTATAACTTAAAATCTCAAAGAAGAAGAAGAAGAAGGAAAAAAAAAAATTATCGCATTTTCTCATCTAAATTTAATTTTCTTTTGATATTTATAATGCATCGTGGAATAAATATCTTGCTTTCAAAATTTATTATTTTTTTAAGTAATTGCATTAGATCCGTGAACACTTTTTAAACGTTCTTAGAAGGCACAGAGTTTAGTTTATGCATTGTAATTTCTTAAAGTGATTATAAAGATAAACCCCTTTGATTATAAATTAAAAGTTTACTGATTTGTTTTAAGTTTATTAAAAAAAAAAAAAAAAGAGCAAACTTTGCTTACTTAACTTGCTTTTTTCTGCTTTGAAAAATGGAAAAACTAATTGATGCTCAAGAGCTAGTTTAGTTATATAATTTAAATAATTAAAATGGATGCTTAATAGTGGTATTTAGCTTCTAATTCAATTAAGATGCAAGAAAAGAAGATAGGAAATGAGCTAAACTCTAAGGAGAAGAAAAATTTCGGCATGGGATTCTTAATTGCATTACTGTATATTGAAGATAATATAATAGCTGCACATGGGCATATATGTTTATGTATAAGAATTATAGCTATACCTGTAGCCTAAGGGTACAGTTGGGTTCCCAAATAATGAAATTAAGAATCATTCATTCCTATATATCGTTGTTTTTTCGCTCTCTCTCTCATATTTCTGTATTACATGAGAAAGCAGGAAAACTCTCGAGATTCATTATTCCTGTTTTAAAACATGCAAAACATCTTTTTCTTAAACTTATTTGTGTTATGACATTTTATGCAAATGTTCGAATGAAAAAAGTAGCTGAAATTTTCGATATCGCTGACAACACGAACGTCTCACCAAACTTAATTTTTTTCTTTAACATAAAAATGAATTTCTCAAGTAACATCGTTGTTACGTGCAAAACTTCATTCATAAATATTGGGATATCTTATCTTCGCATTTACGACCATATCGTACCTTTTTATAAGATTTTTATCTCTGGAGACATGGATATTGTTATATCCGGCTATTTAAAACAGAAGATGATTAATTGGCGGTTGTATGGCTTGCCACATTTATCCGCACGATGAGATATGCCTCATAAAATTCGTCTAAATTGCACTTTTACAAAGCAAAACTGTATATTTTTTTTTCCTTCTTCTTCCGTTGCTTTTCAGCATATTCCGGCGAGAGTGGTAATTTAAGTGATCGCACTAACTTTTTTCTCCCCTCCTTTTCTTCTGTCTGAGTAACATTGTTTGACAGCCATGTTGACATACGACGGAAGAAACGACAGTAAAACATTTTGCGTGTCGAGATCGGGATATCCGCTCGCCAAACACACGCTTGTCTCCTTTTCCTCTGCTATGACATCGTTGATGTTCCAAACTAATTCAATTCCGGCTTGGTTTGACGATGTTCTAAACATCGCTGCTCCTTTTATCGGGGCAAGAAAAACTATACCGGATCTTTTTTTTTTAAGATGCTCCTAATCTATTCCACGTTTAAAAAAAAATCTCGATTTTTAAAATAATAGAAATTGCAACTTGTAATTGTATCAAGTTCAGAGTTAGAAAGGCACGCATCTCAAATCCTAATTGCTATGCGTGGAAGAGGGATAGATACCCACTTGGTGAATGTGCAGTCTTCTCACGCTCCCCAGGGCTGGGCAGAAGGCATTGCTGTGCGCCTGATAGTGTTTCTTCGCGCACAGAGCGGAACCCAGAGTTAGAGCAATGTGGTGACTATTGATTCGATCTTTCCAACTTCTTTCACCCATTGCCATGTAAGTTCACGTTCAGTACTGGAGATTGAACTCTTTATCTGCTGTGACTGATCGAGATAGTTCTCTGCATTGGGATTTACTCCATTGTATCTGGTATCAGGAAATTATTTCTACCCGCTCCTGATAGCATTTGACCTTCATAAATATTTCCTCGCGGAGTGTAAAAAAAAACAGGAACTAGGTGGAGGGAAAACTTCGAATTTTTCTTTAAAATTTCGATTAATCCCGTTTAATCCCCAGTAATTTTAACAATTACATTCTCATTACGAAAATTGTTTACACCAGACGTTCATTTCTCATAAATATTTATCAAGTTTATCGATATATGTATAAAAACTATATATATTTTTTTCTTTTCCTCCGAGACGATGGAAAATGGCAATCATCACTGGAACATGCATCAAAATTCTAAGTTTAAAAAATTATTCCAATTAAACTAATTACATTGCAATCATTTATATGTCTCTAGATGCAGAATTATTCTCAATGTAGTAAGAGGAATATTCGTAAGTGTAAATGGCGAAGTTCGCAAGTGTGTGCTTATGAATAACGTTTGCACGAAAATCACGTTTTGCACACTCGCCCTGCGATGTAAACTTAAATGGAACTACTATACCTCTTTTAGTTCTTAATAATTCACGTTGTTTCGGAAAACCAGAAGAGTTATACGGTAAAAGAAAATATAAGATTTGCATAGAGTATACTGAGAAAGTAACACTCAATTTTGCACAATATATATAGAAACTGTACTTATTTTTAAAAGTTTTAATTAAATTTTTAACTTCGGCACAGAAAATATATTAGTAGAACGGTGATTAATGGAATCTAAGAGTTACAGAGCATACTACCAAGGTAATAAAAGGTAAAAGGAGAAGTGATTAATGAAGGAAAAGTGTTATTTTATAAATATATAATTTGTGAGGATGATAATGTGATACGCTAAGAGTGATGATGATTGTTAAGCAGATAAAATAAATTTGTCAAGTCGAGAAGCATTTTTTATTTTTTATTTTTTTTTTTAAATCTCTCGAATTGTTCTTTGCATTCTTCTTTTACTATTTATGATTTTTATGTAAATATTCTGATTTTTAGAAATAAATTACATATTTATGATTAATGAAAAAAACGTTATATCTCACGAAGTGAAGAAGAGAAAAGGGGGTAAGAGGAAAAAAACGATATAAACGACTTTGCATCTTCGGAGAGTCCTTTAAGCCCCACTTTATCCTTCTTTCGGATTCAGATGGGAAAAATTGATTGTGGAGTTTGAACAAATTCTGATTTTTACAAATAAATGGAATGTTTTCTGATCGGTGAAGAATATTTTAGAGGTAGTATAAGCGTGGAAATTAATCGCAGCTAGAGCGGGAAGAGATGAGGGATTACGGAACGATACCATTTAAATAGATGTAGAAATTTTCCATTCAGTATGAAGTGATAAATACCCTGTAAGCAACGCATTAACGTTATATATGAACACGGAGATCGTACGGTGACATTAACAATGATGTTTGCACAGATTGGGCGGAGTTGTGTCTGCCTAGACTTTTATAGATAAGTTTATGCTTAATGTGCACAAAACTTAATTAAAAATCTATAATTTTATGTCTTATCTACAATTTAGAATGAAAATTTCATGGAGATTTACTACTAAATTAACTTCTCCCTTCTCTTTTCCTCTCTCTCTCTCTCACTCTCTCATATTTGAAAGGAGGAAAAAAAAAGCCAAAGCGATATTAGATCCGTGTGAGAGGTTTGCATTGTGAAGTGCGATATTATCACCATTTAAACAATCCCGGAAAGCGTGACAAAGCAATCTGCGGTATTCACTCGATTGTGCACAATATAACTGCTTATTGACCGACCGGACCGGATTCAATTGGAATGGAATTCGATATTGAACCGTCTTTCTCTTCTCAAAAGTTTGATATTAATTTACAATATTATGTACGAAACAGCTGAATCTATCTTTATATGAATAAAGTTTTCGCTTGTTATTGTTATCCAGCCATTGTGTGATATTTTCTGACTAAATCCCAAACCTGCATAGTTTGCTTGAGCAGTTTTGTTTTAATAACAACTTTCGACGTTACGCTCCAACTGTAACCATACTTAAATTAAAATAAATTGTATACTTGATCAGTTTATAAAATTTGAATTTTACTATTCTAATTTAATTTTCTTAGATCTAGCAAAGAGAATATTGTTAACTGGGACGGTCAGTTTTGCAAAAAAAAAAATCCGCTTTGCCTTTCGAGCACTTATTTTAAAATTTATTCCGAGTAAATACTAGAAAATTCCATTAAAATTGCTGTAAATAATTTTAGGGGCGTATCAGTCGGATGACGTGATAGTAAAATAAATAGAAATATTTATTTGGCATCAGCGAAATAAATATACGCGAAAGTTACTGTAGAAAATCTGGAAGAAGTTTTATAAGTATAAATTTACTGACAAGAAAATCGTTGTTTTGCATCGCACATCCTTTACGATTTTTCAATAAGAAGATGTAAAAAGATTTTTGGACTTTCTAATAGAATGCCTTCAAATGACAGTTGCGTGTAAGAGAACCATCAATACAAAGCAGTCATTTTACAACCACAAACCCAACATTTATTCTCGGTTTTCTATTTAATCAAGTGAATTTCTCCACAGACTACGGATCGATCTATATAAACCTGGACTTCAGATGGCGGAGGCGTCAAGAAAGAGAAGGTTGACCAATGCCAAACATCGATCAGATAAAAAGTAGAACAGAAATCGTACCAACCTCTTACCGGTAGCACAGAGTGGGTGGGTGTTCTTTTCTTTCGCTGCTTGTTTTTTTTCCTTTATCATATTACACGCAGAGAGAGAAAGAAAGACAATCACGGTCCTTTTTTTACCCCCCTTTTCTTCCTTCCACTACAATACTTCTTTCATCGAACTGAACAGGTGGCACAATGTATTCAATAGGGGGGAAGAACAGTGACAATACTTGGCCTCCTCCTGTTACCCAACTGTATCACGTGAACATGATTAATGGTATTTATAACAGAGAGCCGATATTTTTACCAACTCACGGAAGCAATACATTCGGATGCGGGTTTGCAAAGTTTGGCAAACTATAACGATTTTCCACTTATCTATATAACTCAGTTATGCTTCTATAGGGATAATATATTATTGTAACAGGAACCGATCTAATTAGCATAATAGTTAACGTTTAATGGCAGTTATCTACTATAATTCTACCCTAGTGTAACCAATCCGTGCATCCACTTCCTCATTATTGTATAATATAATAAAGCTTTACTTACCTCAATACAACCGCTACTGCAATAAATTCTACTAACGAAATTGATTTTTTAACACGTTATTTATTACGTGAATATTAACAACAATAACGGTGTTTAGTGATAAATATAAATTTTACCTATTTAACTTTTAAAAAAGTTTAAAATATTAACAGATTAAAAATGGCATGAATAAAAGCTCGATAAAATTTTATAAGAAAATTGTAAATGTTTGATTAATTTATTTATAAAAACTAAAATAATGTGTTTTACATAACATGTTTTACTCGGCCATCTAGTGGTGAATATCGACATTATTCAATGCTTGTTTATATTCTAGAAAAGAATATGAGAAGGTAATTTTAGCAATCACTACTGTATTTCTATATTTTTAATAATGTCGGGATTGAAAACTTCTGCTTTCAAATAGAATCCATCTAACTCAACTATAAATATCGAATATATATATATATAGATATATATAGAGGTATATAAGTATCCTGTATGTTATAAAACTCTTATTCTTCTGCTCGTATTTGGATTTGAGAAGGATATTGTTAGGTTGTCAGTTCAGCTATATGGTTACTTGCACTGTGACACAAAAAGATGCTCTTCTTCTACATCACTTCGGATATACAGCTGCTAAAATGACACAGATTTTCTTTTTTTTTTCTTTTTTTCCCTTTTTTTGCGTATTTCTCTTTCTCCTGGTTTGATTTTTCTTTTTTTACATTCGCTAAAACGATTTCTCCTATACGGACATTTCAATAAATTTATTTATTTTTTTACTCATAAATGCTTGAAGAGTCATGTATGCTTTTTATTGCTATAACTGATTAAAATTTCATGTTTTTTTTTGTTTTGTTTATATATATATATACATCCTGTGCAGTTTATTTTGGTGCAAAATGCAGTTTATATTTAGAATGAGTTTACTCACTTTTGGCTCTGTTGATGTCGATTCTTTACTCTTAAACGTGTCTCGGAGACGTTTTAATCATTGCTAAAATTATTAAGAATTCTTAAAAGAATATTTTACTCATGAATATGCTATAATTTTAATAAATAACTTTTTTTTTAAAAAAAATCCCCAAGTATCGCTGCCGATGTCGTTCTCTCCAAGAGAGTTTTATAACGATTATAAATTCATATCCGCGAAAAATAATAGACGTTTATTAATGTAGTAGCATTAAGCAATGTCCTGGTCGATAATAAAAAAAAATGTTAAAAAGGGAATAATTTGTTTTAAAACTCGAGAGTTAATTAATTTTGAAACTTCACACCTCGACACCCCAGTACGCGTTAATTGGGATTATGCCGATTCAAACTGATTTAAATTTATATTTATTTACTAAATTAGTGATTTATTAAGGTAATAGTAGTGTAACACTAATAAATAATTCAAAAAAAAAAAAAGTAAAAAAATTTTCTGCGATTTTCCGTTTTAAACCAACAGTTAATTAATTTTGCGATTTCTCTTCGCGACACACGACACGCACACGTTAAGCGAATTATATTGTTAATTGATGCGCTGTCCGCTCGACTTCTTTTTTATTATTATTATTATTATTATTTTATTTTAAACGTTTTCTTTTTATAAATTACAAAATTCTGACAGACTACGGAAAAAGAATATAAGTTAAAAAACAAGAGAAAAAAAAGAAAAAAAAAGAAATGCATATCTGAAATTCCGAAACGTCCTAGGGAATCCACAAAACTTCGCTTATATATTGGTGGCCACATCAGGAAGCAGTGTGAAAGTTATGTGCACCCATATATCAAAAATTTCTCCAAATGACGTCCCAAGAAAGCAGCTGGTGTATCCAATAACATTAGACTCGGTTTCTTTTCGAAATTTGGAATTTTATGTCTCCTCTCCCAACTTTGGAGTGTATACACGGGTTGGGGGTTTTAATCGGTCCTCTATCGTATCACAATCTCGACAAGCTTATTTCAACATGTTAGTTCTATTATGGACAAGTCCATTGATGAATGAAGACCGAAAGGTTACATACTGAAGTAAACTTCGATTTTTTTTTTTTTTTCCACGCTTCTTTCCTAGATGTGAATGAATTCGAGTAGCGTACACATCGAGTATTTTTTTTTATATATATAAGGATTATTCTATACAATACTGTTGAAGTTACCGCCTTTAATCGAGCTTATTAGATTTATTAATCAATCAAATTGAATAAAGTTAATCTTCTGATTGCAATCTCAGAGCTTAGTTTACGTTCTGTGACAGTTTGTTTAGTTTTATTCTCGCCAGTTTACATTATTCTCTGTCTTACGCGTATATTTATTCATAAGACATCATTTTTCTTACCTAATTGCTCGTGTGACATCATTTTGGTTTCGTAATGGAATCAGCGATTGTTAATGCCCTTGAATAAAAATCACGTTCATGACCCTTTAATTAATTACTTACAGTCTGACTGGAACCAAATAAAGTAGGAAATTAGAGCGAAATCTTGTTAGATAAAATTTTATTTTTATCTGCCATATTGAAACAAGATGGCAGCCGCGCGACTTGCGTGCAATTCGAAAATGTGTTATTTTTTTTTTTATTTAACGTATTATAACGATTTCTGTGCAATATGTCGAGTATAAAATATAATCATTCGAAAGTAAAATAAATATATTTTTCTCTAGTACGAACAAATATACTCAAAAATTTCCATTTGAATAAAGCCATAAGGCAGCAAAGTAGAATTGGGCACGGAAACCAAACAATAAGAGTTATCTTTATATAACCAAAAATAACCGAAACTCTAATCTCAATTCTTTACTAGAGAAACATGATCAATAGTGCAATTTCAACAGATAATTCAGCATTTGTTCCACATTTGCTTAAGAAAAATAAAAAAAATTGCAAAGTGTCGTCCGTTTCTTATCTTGGTTACGTCTCATGGTGAATCGAAACTGCTTAAACTTCACTATACATTAAGAGTCCTTCGAATATCGAACAGGAGCATTTCTAAAATGCTTCGTTCACATTTTAAAATCTTTCGAGTAAAAAAAAAAATTATTATTATTATTTAAAAAAATATATTTGAATCGAACTGCGTGAAGGTCATAAAAAAATTCCCGATCATTTATATCGAACATTATCATTACGTCGTCACTATAAAGTTGATAAAGTAGAGTAATTTCCACTTTCTGAGACATTAGATTCACTTTTCTCGATAAAAGATCGATTTGTATGCGGTAATTCCCGTTTTAAAATTATAAAAGTGCATCCGGAAGTCGGAGTTAAAGACTTAATACACCTTATCGATTCCACTGATTAAATTATTGCGCTAGAAGAAACGTGGAAAATGCAACCACAACAATTGAGATGTAGTAGTATGGTTGGAAGATAACGCACCATTGGGGCGATAAGAATTATATGTCATAAGTTTGCCTCCTACTCTTAAGGCCATGCTATAATTTTTGCGTTTCCTTTTCCTGAGGACACGCATTTCATTCCGTTCAGAATGTGATCATATTTACTCGCTGCTTCTACTGTTTAAAATATTAAAAATAAAACAAAATAACTGTAGTGAAAAGAAAAAAAAAAAAACAACGAATGTGAGTGAGTTCTTTCACCTCTTTCTCACTGGCAAACCTTAAAATAAAACATTCTATAAATAAAATTAAAGCGAATTACGTGTGCAACCTACACGATTCAATAAAGATACAATTTCAAGCTAGAAACTGAGGAAGACACATGTTACAGTTCAGGCCAAGTTTCCACCCAAATATAGCTTCTATCGTCGATCAATCATCTTTTCCCCCTCGCCCCAAGTGCAATATCATCTCTTTTTTTTTCCTCTACGAAAAAGGGCAGACATCCTGCCACACGTTCGCGGATTGAGGTGGAAGTACTACTTTTTATATTTCGCTCCTTAGTTTGTTCTCGTAGGAAGAGCGATGACAGAAAAATTTCGCGTTTGTTTACCGCGCAATAAAATTTCTATATTTTTCATTCCAAAAATATAATTATAACGCAAATTAATTAACAGATAAAAATCGCTAGAGAGCAATACGATTTAATTTATTTTTCCTGATTAAATCCGCTTCTGAAATCGGAATTATTCAAACTCCGAAGACGTGTCAACGACCCGAAAACAACAAACAGATAAATCTTACAAAAAGGTAGATATATATATATATATAAATATGTATAATTCTATCTTTTAAATTATCGATTAGTTACTAAATTACAAGTAAAATATTGTTTATCTGCTTTAGTAAGTAAAGTAGATAAACAATATTTATTGAATGGAGAGAGAGAGAGAGAGTGAGAAGTGGCACACGAAGAGTAAATGTGTCATAAATAATCACATTTAATGGTTTTGTCGATACATCTTAAGATAGAGTGAAGAAAATCATTTAATCACCCGTTAAATTTCAAAGGCTTCCTACTAATAGCTAGTTTGGTAAGAAGGATAGCAAATTTAAAGTGGAATTATGTAAATCGCTAACTTTTAATCAAACCGTGAGTTTTTAAAGTAGCAAAAGAATAAAGTCGACTGTGGCTATCTCCATCCTTGACAGCTGGGACACCACTTCATAGCAGAGGCCTCATCGACTGGCCGATACATCTGTTCAGTATCAGAAGATGGGATTCGGATTGCAACGCTTGAGATAAGTTGCGGCAAGCTAAGATTACAGGAAATAGATGAGTAGAGGTAAAATCCTCTCTTTACCTCTGTGTGGACGTTTCCTAAAGTCACCCTAGGGAGAACAGCACCATCCTCATCCCAGACTAGTACACAGGATTGTCTTTTCTGATTGACAGAGAGAATTTTGAATGAAAATATAAAAGTCCAAAACTACGTTTCTTTAAGACGACGTTTATAAATTGAACAAGTCAAGAACGTAATTATTTTAAATGTAGAAAATTCTTTCATGCGATGAATGAATACATCAGCATAGCAATCAATACTTTTCTGGAAGGAAAAATATTGCTTTTTGTAACTCGCAATGCTTACAGTTGTCATTCAATACGGTAAACGTGCTCTATGTTTCCTGAAGTAATCCTAGGAATAGGATGAGTTCATAACCACATCTCAGACTCACTACATTACAGGATTGTTTATGTTTTTCTTGTTGACAAAAATATATTGAGACAAGACAAAGCACGTTATGGGAAGAAAACACAAAAACCAAATAAACTATAGAATTGGAAAACTCATAAATTGCGTAAGTTGTTTAACGTTTTATTTTTGTCAAAAAATTCTATTTTAAATTCGGAAAATGATGCCTGCGATGAAAAAATACGTCAACGTGATAATCAATACATTTTCAACAGAAAAAAGTCTGTTTTCGTAACTTCGAACGTTACTGTTAAATAAATAAGAATGATCATCATTCATTATTAAAGACGTGTTTTACAAACTAAAAAATTACAGATATTTCCTAAAGTCATCCTAGAAACTTTTATTACTGCGATGTTATCTCTTCATGATCCGAGAACATTTGGCAAGAAAATCTAAATTATCTATTTAATAATAAATATTTTGTTTTTTTTTTCTTTTCGAAGAAAAATAATTATTTTAAAATGTGTGTGTAACACGAAATGAATATATAGCATGAGATTCAATACACTTCCTTGAAGGAAAATGTCTCCTTTTCTTTCGAAATTCTGCACGCTTACTGTAAAATAAATATGAACGATTGTCATTCAATACCTTGCACGTGTTCGGCAGCAGTAGCATGGAGAATATTTCCAAAACTACATCATAAAGTACGGTTACTGTAACACGAAAGAATGTCTTCCTGTGATTGACAGAGCGCATTTCGGAAAGAAAATTCAAAAAAAAAAAAAAAAAAAAGACTACAGAAAGTACGTGAAGTTTCGTAAATTGAAAAAACGCTTCCATTTAGTACCTATCCTTTTTTTTTTTAATCCGAGAAAACTGAACTTAATTGTTTCTAAATGCGGAAAAATGTTGCATGTGATGAATAAATACATCAGCATATACGAGTCAATATCTTGAAGGAAAATGATTTTGGATTTTTTCATAACTCGGCATGCTTACTGGTTAAATAAATAAGAACGATTGTCATTCAATACTGTGGACGTGTTCTACAACCAAAGTATTGGAAAAGAGAGATTCCGTTCGCTTTCTAACTGATGTCGATGTATTTACAACGGGGATCTCATCGACCAGACCAAAGTATAGAATGGGAGAAACTAGGAAAGGAATTCACATCAATTTACTTTCTGCGTCTAGATATACAGATATATATTATGGTTTGTGTTGTTGAAGAATTTTCGAATCAATTGGTCTTTAAAAACGTAAAAAAAAGAGAGAGAGAGAGAGAGAGAGAGAGAGAAGAAGACAAAATAGTAAAAAGGAAAAAATGAAACAATCTCATTTTCGCTAGATTTAACTTTTAAGATGAAGTCAATTTTGAGAAAGTGGACGAAAGTTTTTCTTCGAATATCAGGTTTATTATTTTGCGTGACAAATGCTGATACGGTTGTAGTGAATAGTTTTAACTTTGCATGATTGCACGATAACAGTAGTTGTGATCGAATGCCGCATTATTTTGTATTATAAAGGAATGTTTTTTTTTATATATATATATATATAATAGCAAACCTTTTACTTTAACGTTGATGTATTGTTTAAATGGGGTTTTGATCTCTGAATGGTTTGGTAAGGAGGTTTGAACGGTGCATTGTTTTCCGCTTATAGTAAAAGTCGAGTTTTTCGAGCACTGATTGCTAGAACATGTTATAATTTCCATGCTATGAAATTTAGAACGTTTACGTTTTGCGATAAAGAAACTCATGAATATATCAGTCTAAAAGTTTTAGGACTTATATATTATCTGAAAGAAAATTTTATAGCTTCTAGAACAAATGCTTGCGTAAATAATGCAATAAGCAACTTTAAAAAATAAAAGATTTTCAAGCAAACTAGTTCTTGAACTGAATTTTCATTAATATGTTTATCGTTTGAGAAT
This sequence comes from Androctonus mauritanicus, assembly GCA_011317285.2. Classification (NCBI taxonomy): domain Eukaryota; kingdom Metazoa; phylum Arthropoda; class Arachnida; order Scorpiones; family Buthidae; genus Androctonus; species Androctonus mauritanicus. The sequence goes on along the minus strand of WUQG02405156.1, from coordinate 1,291 downwards.
TTAGGTAATGTATAGAAAAACAATAATTCTAGTTAAACAATTAGTAAAGAAAACTCAATTAATTAGATTCTAAAATTTGTGCTTTGCTCTTCATTCTAGATGCTCGAGTTAAAAATCTTCCAAATTTCATATTCTGCAAAATAAGAGCTCGTATAAATATATCCTATAGAGTTTATGTTAATAAGACACTTAAATTCATTTTAACCTTTCTAGAATCTTCATAATGTTAGAAAGTTTCTAGAATTTTTAAAATGAAACGTACAACTTTTATGGAAGTTAAGATATTTAATCATTTTCTAGAATCTAATTTAAATTCTAGAAAATGATTTTTTAAGTGAAACTGATTAAAACTTCTAGAAAATGATTTTTTAAGTGAAATTTATTAAGAAATTTAATCAATTTCACTTAAAAAAATCATTTTCTAGAAGTTTTAATCAGTTTCTAGAACTTAGGTAAAAATTCAGTTTCTAAAAATGATTTTTTATTCAAGTTCTAGAAACTAATTATTCTTATATAATACATAGAAAATTAAATAAAAAAATGTATATATTTTCTAGGAAAACTAAAGATTTAAACTTTCATTACAGAATCTAATATCTATGATATAAATCCTAGAATAGGCTCTAATCCTGAAAGTTTATTCAGTGATCTAAAATATTAAATACAAATTTCATTCAGTGAATCGATATATTGAATAAAATTCTATAAATTGCATTAACTTTAAATTGAGTTCTGTCATATTACATAGAGCCTATACATTGACTGCCGTAGCGGAATATATTTACCTTCTACAAAGAAAGCAAAATAAATAAATAAATAAATAAACAAAAATTTGATTTTAATAATCGCTTTTGTTTACAACACACCATATGCTTCGTGAACTGTTTAGAACAATTTGCAACTTTCTACCGTAAGCATATCTATATTGTATATTAGTTTTCAATAGCTGGAATGTATTTGAATGCATATTATCCATATTAATATGCAACATGCACAATAAGAGTTTGATTAGAATTAATCATAACGTGCCAAATCACGATTGTCAATTAGTTAATAAGGAAACTAACTAGTAAACATATAACAGCTTCCAAAATCTCTATTCACCGAGATCAGGAATGAGGAAGATAAAGCGCATCACAGTGTTTTATATATATATATATATATATATATATATACGAACACAGTGAAAGTATCTAAAAAAGACCAGGTGTTTGTGTGTATGTCAGTGTATCCCTTCCCAATTTAGCAACAATACAGGATACCAAACATGATGTGGCATCTATCAACGCAA
>WUQG02405145.1:0-16985 GCA_011317285.2 Androctonus mauritanicus | reverse complement strand
GAGTTCTCGACCGACCAGATGACGTCCTCGTAGCGGTGGCGGTGGTTCCAGACCTTGGTGCAGATGAAGGTGTCCTCACGCTTGACGGCGGGGGTCTCCTTGAGGAAGGCGCGGAGAGCGGCACCCACCTCGCCCTCGTTCAGATTTGTTGAAGCGGGTTGGTAGTACCCCGTGGTTGGAAAGGTTGGGTATAAGGTCTGTACCTTCTCGTATATAATTGGCTGGGGCTCTTGCGACTCTCCATTTTCCTGGTTGGTGGTGCCTCGAAGTGGTTGTTGCTCGCCTGGGGCCTCCTCCAAGACACTAGATTTCTTTCTTTTTCGTTGTTTCTCTTGCGGTCGACTTTGTCCCCAGTGGAGCAGCAAGGTCGTGATACTGTCCCAGACGCTTCCTAGAAGGGGCAAAGTACATCCAAATAATTGGTATAAACTAAATCCATGTACTAACGTATCGATGAAGAATTTTATAATCTTCCCCACAACAAAAATTCCTATGAAACCTGCTGAAAATTCCCCGAAAGTCGTAAACTTTCCCCAGATTTTTTCCCACGTGGACCTTACGATTTCTTCTATATATCCCGGTTTGATGAAAGAATGTACCGACAAGTTTTCTGACGTATTGTTATTGTATCCCAACGTACCCAGTGCTAACGCGTTGAGTACTGCATTTTTTACTACCGAAAACATGGTTCGCTCCCTCAGTCGATTTACGGCTTCTTGGTTATAGATTCCCCCTGTTACGATGTGTTTCATTTCTTCATATTTGAATTTTCCAGTGATGTCTGGTTTTAGGATGGTGGGTGGTTCGTTTACTGATTCCCTGTGTGGATTGTATTTAGTCCATTTCCCATCTATCTTGTAAAGTGCGGGATAGTTCGGATCGCAAGTTGTTTTTTCCCCTATATTGGTTAAAATTCTTGTCCTTGCCGTTAAAAATGCTTTTTCCCCATTTTTCAAGACGGGTAACTCGTTATAACACTCATCGGTTTCTCATAACTGTACGGTAACGGGTATGCATCTTGATACGTAAATTACTTCTCCTGACAATACCCCAATATAGCCCGCACGTCCAATAATCCGATACGCGAATTCGTCTGGTTTATTCGAACCTATACTTAGGGCATTCCCAATTACCTTCTTTTCCAACTGGCATTTTTGTGTCATTAAGTCATGATAAAGTTGTTGTATTTGGCGTTTTATGTGTTTCTCCACAAAGATTAGTTTGCTATTGATGTAGGCCATTAAATCAATGTTATCCGTGGCTATGTTAGTCTCAAAATCTAATTTCCTGTTATCGTTTTCAATTATAAACAATCTTGGGTGTTCAGTGGCAATAAAATTGTGTGTACAAACTGGTGATTTGCTTTGTTCGGTAAAGGCAAAAACCGCGTCTCTTGTAGCTACTGAATACATAGGGCTGTTTTCATTTCCGCGTTCTATTGTTTTATTCATGGGTCCCTCATATAGTATGGAATATTTATTGGATCCACAGTTTTCGGTGGATACATGATCCCAAAAAACTGTGGCACCATCAATATCAATACAGTCGCCTGAGTTAAGCCTACATCTAACTCCGGATGGTAGAATAACGGAATTCGAACCCAAGTGTACTGTTACATCATAATCTTTAACCGTTAAGTGAATGTGTCCTACTACTATGGCGTCCTGCCACTCCCCAAAAGGGTCCCTATACCACCCTCCTGTACAAGATCCCTGTGAATGTGATAAGATTCCCGCAAAGTTCACTGGCAAGGAGTTTGTCTGATTTGGTTTTATGTGTTCAAAGGTGTGACGGTGATTTAGATTGAGAATTCGTTCTTTATGTGCATAGGCGCATTCACTGCGGGAAAGTTCCTGTATGTATTTGATGTCTGAATTGGAAACTGCTTTGGTGTGGGCCGAAAACCACCCGTCATGGCAAAGTAAAACCCTACGATAAATTTCGACCCTGCAAGATATGGCATGTATGTTGGTGTAATCATTTCTTTGTAGTAAAGTTCCCTGAATCTCGCTGACGATCACGTCTGGGTTATCCGGAATGTCACAATCCCCGATGTCCACCAGAGAGTACACGTTATACTCCGCTAATTGTTGCCCGCAATCATACCCTACCAATTCCCTCAGTTGTTCCTCGGCGTTGTTGAGATTAACAAGCAAAATCGCGTAAAGGATTAAAATCATCTGAAAAAGAAAGAAGGAGTTCATTTGCCCCCAATAGCATTCAGGACTGGCTGATCACTATTGGTTCTTATAAATGAATGCCGTAACCTGTTAGCATGTACAACTTTGAACTTATTATCCTTGATTTGAATTCTAACATTTCCGTTTGGGAAGGTTTCGGTTACTTTGTACGGACCCAGATATTGGTTTTCAAGTTTGTGAATTTTTCCCCCTTTTAACAACCATACATTATCGCAAACTTTGAATGTTTGAGTGTGAGTTCTTTTGTCGTAATATTTTTTGCTTCGCTCTTTTGCTTCTATTATATTCCGTCGCGCCTGACCTTGAAGTTTATTAAGTGTTGTGATTAAGTTTAGAAGGTAGTCATTATAGGTTTGTACTTGTTCATCTTTATCAGGTGGTTTGTCTGATGGTAATCGCGGAAGATGGCCGAAGACGAGTTCATAAGGTGTGAATTGATGACTGTCTTGTAAGTTTGAATTATATGAAAAAATGGCTAATGATAAAAATTGATCCCACTCACGATTGTCAGTTATAAATTTTTTCAGATATTCTACTAAAACATGATGAAATCTCTCAATATTTCCATTCGAGCTCGGGTGGTACGCGGTTGTTCGTATTTGTTTGATGTTAAAACGTTTAGCTATTTGTTTCATAAATTTCGAAATAAAGTTCGACCCGTTATCTGTAAGAACGACCCTTGGGCATCCAAAGTAGCATATATAATATTTTATAAAGGCATCTGCTATAGTGGGTGAGCTAGTTTCTTGTAAGGGAATTGCCAAGGCATATTTAGTTAACTGATCTTGTATAGTCAATATGTATTCGTTATTGAGTGACGTTTTCTTAAAAGGTCCCACAATGTCCATTGCAACGCGGTCTAAAGCCACTGAGGGAGTCGTGGTTATAACCATTCTCTGTTTAGTTTTTATTCGGACTAATCTTTTAGTCTGACACGTCAAACAACGTTTAATGAAGTCTTCCACATCTTCCTTTAGATTTTCCCATATATATTTCCGTTTTATTAGACTTATTGTTTTAGTACGTCCCCTGTGTCCGGCCATGATGCTACAATGATTTTCCTCTATTATTCTATTCCTCTCGTTTTCCGGTGGGTGTTTTAGAATTCCGGCGCATATTATAATGTTTGTTTCCCGCCCTGCAAATGTTTCTTTGAGTATGTTATACACCTGAGACCAAGGCAAATTCTCTATTTCCTCGGATCGCGCAATGCTTAAACTATTAAGCTTCTCTTCATCTAAGAAGTCAGCAATTGTTTCGAGTGAATTCTTCAAACCCTCGGTTATTATTACTAAACTGGAATCTTTATTTTCCCGTACTGGAATTATGACGTGGTATTTTTGTCCTATTTTAACTTTATGGGGAACAAATAACCTCAATTTGTTAACCCGGGGTAGTTTATTTTTTTCTAGCAAATCTCTACTTCCCTCATCTCTAGGAATCCCCAATACGTCCGTGAAATATAAACAATTATCCCTTCGCATAGACAGTTTTTCCTTCGTGGTTACAAAATTATCTACATGTTTCCGCGTTTCAAGATCTTCTAAACCCGGTATTTCCGTTTCGTTAAAAGGTAAATTTCCCTCAAGAGTACTTTGGCTCAAATTCGTTTGAGAATTATTTGGATTGTCTAAGATTACCTCATGATCTGGAGTTGGAGTTTCTTCAGCCGGGTCTTCCTGGGCCTCGTCGTCTCCCTCGGACTGCATATCCTTCGCCTCGTCGAAGTCAGAAATTTCCCATTCTTTCGGGGGTGAGGTGCCATCCCTTCTAGTTTTTGATGGTCTCTTACGCTTCGCGAGGTGTTTGAGTGCTTCTGTTAATTTTATGTAAGTATTCTTGTTTCGCCTCGGTCTTGAAGGCTCAGTGGCTTCGTCTCGTAACTCGTTAGTTGTTTGGACCAGTACAGGCACGTTACTCGGTTCGACTAGTGCCGAGGTTTCCTTATCTTCCTTGTTGGGAGGGGGTGGAGGTGGAGTCCATGTTGGAGGGGATTGCCTGTTTTCCTTTTGGACCACATAATATACTCCATTATCCTGCCTAATTGTGATGGGTTCGACGCGTAAAGTGGGTGGAGGGGAGATTTCTCCCAGCGAAGTCGTCTCCGTAGCTTCTTCCTCCACGTCACTTGTTTCCGGTGTCCCCCCTGGCGTCGGGTAGTCCAAGAAGGGGTCCTTGTACGACTTAGCCATATTTGCCCTGGCGAACGCCATTCGTCGCCTTAAAGATTTCCTCATTCTCGAAAAAATCGGCCGTGGGTTGGTCCACCCATCCTCGGGTAGTATACAAGTCACGCCTGAATCATCCGCCCATTTCATGGGTGGGGCTAGTCCTTCCTTGTCCGCCCGCTCCTGCGAACATAAGTAGTCCCACTCTACCCGGTCCTCGGGTGTCGAAATTTCCCAGAAATCCCATTTTTTCTGGAAAGCCTCCTCGTCAAATTCTGGGTGCGGAAAAAGAGGTTCACTGTCCCTGGGTAGCGGTGTGGTGCTGTCAGCGTCAGCCAGCTCGTTTTCCTCTTTCACTTGGAGCCGTATTACGTTTTGCTCTTGCTGCTCCTTTATCCATTCGAAGGATCTTATCGTCTCGTCAGTGCCGGGGATACGTGTCAGGGTCACCTTGACTGAGCTTGCAGGTTCAAAAATGGACATAGCAGATCTCCTAGCCCTAATCTCAGCTGCGTTTGCCCTTATCTTGAGTTGTTCGTCGTCGGCGTATTTCCCTTGCTGCGGTGATAAGTCAAGGGGTTTCCTAGGTTCTTTAGATAAAGTCGGCGTGGGCAAGACCATGTTGCTACCTTGGCTGGATTGGATGATTTTTACCGGTTCAATCGGGTTTCTGGAGAGGGCGTCGGCGTTGCTATTATATCGGCCGGATTTGTGAGTAATGTCGTAGTTGTACTCGCTCAGTTTCAAGCGATACCTGGTAACTCGAGCGTTTGGATCACGTTTAGTTTTTATCCACGTAAGGGCTTTATTGTCCGTGACGAGTTGAAAACGGTTTCCCAGGACGTAGGGTCTAAATTGCTCGACTGCGTAGATTATGGCGGCTGCTTCCTTATCGATGGTATCCCACTTCCGTTCGGTATCGTTTAGGGTACGGCTAGCAAAGGCTACGGGGCGGTCTTTCCCAATTTCTCCTTGAGATAATACAGCACCTAATCCGTAACCACTTGCGTCGGTCGTTATTATGAAGGGTTTATCAAAATCTGGATATATGAGCACCGGAGCGCTGATCAATTTGTTCTTAAGTTGGTCGAAAGCTTCTTGTTGTGCTTCTCCCCAGGTAAACGGTTGGTCCTTTTTGAGAAGTATGGTCAAAGGCTTGGACAGTGTGGCAAAACTTGGGATGAATCTCCTGTAATAATTACATAGTCCTAAGAATTGTTGGATGTTTTTTACATTTTTTGGTATAGGAAAATCACGAACTGCTTCTACTTTCTTCGGATTCGGACTGACCCCTTTATCGTCAATCACGTGACCCAAAAATACCACTTCCTTCTTTAAGAATTGACATTTTTCGATTTGCAATTTAAGGTTCGCGGCGCGCAGGCGTTCCGTGATTTGGTTGAATTTTTCTTCGTGCTCTTTTAATGTTTTCGAATATATTACTACGTCATCCAGGTAAACAAAGCAAACCGTCCCTATTAAACCGCTTAAGGCTATGTCCATGAGTCGCTGAAAAGACCTAGGTGCGTTGGTTAAACCGAAGGGGGTTCTTTTGAATTCAAAGTGTCCTTCCGGACAGCTAAAAGCGGTTTTGTGCATATCCTTTTCGTCTATGAAAATTTGATGAAATCCACTAAATAAGTCAAGGGTTGTAAACCATTTCGCGTTCCCTAATTGATCTAGTATATCTGAAATTAATGGTAGGGGATAAGAATCCTGCACTGTAACGTCGTTAAGTTTTCTAAAATCAAGTACTACTCTCCAGAGTGTATTGCCGTCCTTATCTACCCGTTTAGGAACTATAAATACTGGGTTTGAATACGGAGATATAGAGGGTTGTATTACATCAAGGCGTAAAAATTCCTGTATTTGACGGCTAATTTCCCTTTTATGTGCCGGAGGTAAACGGTATTGTTTCACATTTATTGGGGTGTCTGAAGTTGTTGTTATTTTATGTTTGAGTAATTGAGTCCCTGGTAATTTATCCCCTGGAAGCCAAAAAATATCTTTGTTAGCTTCTACCGAACGCATTAAACTTTCGTATTCCTCTGGGTTTAAGTGATCTAATTGTAGGAGCTCTTTGATTCTTTCTACCCGGTTTTCCTTGATACAAAAAATTTGTGCTTTTTGAATGCTCATATTCTCAATTTTAAGGCAAAGTTCCTGCGTAGCCTTTTGTAGGTCCAAAAGTATCTGGGGGGTTGTTGGGTTATTTTTCATTTTTATCAAAGTTGTGTACACGAAGTTCAAATTTTTATCTTCAGATAATATCCCTTTTTGATGTTTAAAGAAAGATATTCTTGGTATCCAATCACATAAGCTATTTAAATTACTTTTATTCGTTTGGAAGAGTGTTCTGCCTAGTATTTGTTTCATTGAGATTAATTCCCTATGTAAGTGTGTTAAATGTTCTCGTTCTATTAAATATTCCCCATTCGAGGGTTCGTGGTTCCCATAATCCCCTTTCGGGTAAAGTCCCAAAAATTTTTCAAGGCATTTATTCAGTTGTATTAGTTGCTTCTCGTGCTCATTGGGGTCGTATACATTTTTATATAAGGTTCTTATTAGATTGGAGGTCTCTCGTATAATCTTTTCGGCCATGCTCACGTCTAAATTGTGTTCTGACTCCAACAAAAATTCTTTTGTTGCTTGAGCCGTTTTTATAATCTCATCTCTCGATAGTGGGGACAATCCCTTATTATTATTTATATAATTAATGAATTTATGAAGTCTAAATACTTCTAACATTTCTCTCCCTTCACCTGAAGGTCTTGAGGGGCTTAATTCCTTTTCTCCCTCTACTTCTTCGTTTTTTACATGGGCGTTATTTTGGATATTAGATATGAGAGAGCTTCCTCCTTCCCCTTCCCTGTGCCTAGGGCTATCTACTAAAGAGTGGTAACCTACTTTCTCTTTTATTTGGCTTGACGAGGGCTTATTGTCTGCCAATTCAGGGTATTGCATTATTTCCTCAAATTCGCACAATTCTACACTGGGGACATCTACTATTATTTCCTGTTCCGATGTATTAAAAAATGGGAGGATAGCCTTCCCCCCCATATTTTTAACTAATGCTTTGCCGGCAAAAACGCCTTCTCCTAAAGGTAATTGGTCGAGGTATCCTTCTTCGAGGTTATTTTGGATTCTAACGTGTCCCATCGTAACGGTTCTAGCTGGAAGTTTTAGGGTTTCATTTTTATTAAAATATGCCTTTTTATTACCAATTTCTAAACAATTTTCTTTAAAGTTTATTTTTGCTTGTGTTCGGTTTAGGAATTCTCTCCCTAGGATTCCATCCTGTTCAATGGGAAAGTCGTTATGTACTACGTGGAATTTTGCCTGTGTATCTAAAATTGTCAATGTGATTGACCCTTTGGTATACACGCGGTCGGTAGTGATACCATTCAATTCTAGGATTTCACAGTCATTTATCTTTATGTTGTTATTTATCAAATTTTCCTTAATAATATTAGGTTGGGCTCCTGTGTCTATTAAAAATTTAATGTTTTTATGCGTTTCTCTGATGTTTTGTATTATTACGGGTGCTCTAGTTATGGAATTCAAATTTATGTTATAAATGGGGTATTTTACATCATACTGGGGTGGAATAGTGGACGCCAAATCGCACCCTATTGTGGCGTCCCCTGCATGTTTTTTTGCATCCTCCTTGTGTCGTTTTCAAGTTTAATCTTACAAGATTCTAGGTTATGCCCGAAGGATTTGCAATATCTGCATTTTTCTTGGTCTTCGTACCTCTGGGGTGGGGAATTGTTAGTTTTTGATTCGGTAATTGGAGAATGGTTTTGTGGGGAACCTTGAGAATGATATGTGTTAAAGTAATTTCGTGGTGGTGTCTGGTTATAGTTATTATTTCTATGGGGATTGTTGTATGGTATATTTTGGCGAGAGAAATAAGGGTTAAAATTGGGGTTTTGATTATATTTTGGGTGTTCGCTGTAGTTTCTATTTTGTTGCAAACTCGGGTTGTATCTTCGATCAGGTCTGAACCCTGTAATGTTTCGATCAGTATTGGGGTAGAATCTAGATTGTTGAGGGTTGAAGTAATTATTGTTACGGGTGGGTGTAAAATTATTGTACCTTCGCTCATGGTTATTTTGGAAATTATTTTGGTTTATTTGATTTCCTTTTTGATTATTTTCCTTCGGTGGTCTGTATTGGCTATCGGGCATGGGTGAGGATGTTTTTTCAAGGGTCCCATTTGGGCCGATTTTATGCTGATTTAGATCTGATAAAGTTCTGGACAAAGTTTCTTTCAATTCTCTGAATTGTAAAAGTTCTGGGCAATTTTTTACTATATGTTTTTGGTCACAAATAAAACATCTCAAATTAGATGTCATGTGTAAAATTGGGGCTGATCCAGAGTCTTTAATGGTATTTGCCATTTTTGCAGTCCTTTCCAACAAGGGCATTATTTCGTGTTCTACTTCTAAGGCTTTTTCAACTGCTAAATCCAGGTTATCGAGTCCTTGAGTCATTCTGACTCTAATTTCTGGGGTTAATCCGCGAATAAAATATTTAAGCATGTCTATGTCTATAGATCTCGCGTATCCCCCCTTCCCTTCTCTAAAGGCAGCTTTAACGATACGGTTTCCTATTTCTTTAATTTTATTAGAGAATTGGACCACTGTCCATTTATCTGTTTGGTTGCACCTTGCTAATTCACCGTATTCTTCGAATAATGTTTTCGTATCGTCAAATCTCTTCTCTAAAAAGTTAGTGAGCTCCCTAATGCATTGAAATTCCACTCCTTCTACGCTTCTAAGGGCCTCCCCCGTTAATCTCATTTTTATCATATTTGTAAAAGTTGATTGTACGTCTGGGGGTAAAATTTCATTTGCTAATAAGCATCCGTTAATAAAAGTCCTAACAGGGATGTTTGATCCATTAAAAGATGGGATCAAATCTAGGGCGTCTTTAAACCCTAAACCGCGTAAAGTCATGTTGGATCTGTTCAAAGCTGTGTTATTACTACTCGTTTGTGTATTATTTTGATTATTTGTCCTTTGATTTATATTTGAAATTTGGAATCTTTGATTTCTTGTCAAATCTTGGCCCATATTGATTGATTTTACGAAATTGTTATATATATCAGTTTGAGGTTTGAAATCGAATAATTTAGGGAATTCTTGGGTGTATTGTGTCTGTTTTAAGATGGATTTACAATTTAATTCCTGGTTTTGTTTCGTCCTATGTGCAGGGTCAAGATTTTTTATGTTTCTTGGTTGTGTTTTCTCAGCAGGTGTGAGTTTTGGAAACTCGGGTGGGGGTAGATAATAATTAAAACGGTTCTGATTTTCGGAAAAGTTTTTAGGAGGTGGTTTATATGATTCAAAATTTTGAATTTTCAAGTTTTTATAAATTGAACTTTCACTCATAGACTCCTCATCCGAGTCGCTTTCCCCTGTATGCCTATCTTCAATCCCATGTGCCGTTTCGTATAACCAAAAATCATCTAATTTCTCCCTATTCCATCTAACATTATCCTCTCTTTCTTTATGTTTATCTAAGTGGTTTTTTATTGGGTAAGCCGTGGAACACTTGGGGTACGCACCAGTCTCTTTCCATTTAATTGGGGAGTTCAAGTGCAGGTTAGTCATGGTTTCTGCTAAATTATCTATTTCCATTGGGGTAAAATTTAGTTTCACGTTAGGTTTACCTAAATAAGCGCGGTTTGGTGTATTGACATTTTTTTCGTGAGTTTTTATGATTGCCTGTATTAAGTGTTCTGGATTCAGCTGCATTTGATCTAAAATTCCTAATATGTTTGCAAGTTCTTTGTCTTGTAGTATGTAATTTAAAATTTTCGATTCCTTTATAAATCTCGACATTTTTTGTTCAATTTGTACCGTGCGGTCATCGGTTAAAGTTTTTGTTTCTGTGTAATTTTTGAGTCTATCTGCAAATAGTTCTACATAATCTATCACTTTGAAGTTTTCTTTGTTTTCTCTTGGGTGTGTATTATTATATAATATTGTGAGAATTAATTTTTCTGTGTCGGGAAAAACTCTATTAACATGATTCGAAAAATCAGCCATCAATTTTAAAAAATTTGTAGGATCTATGTTAAGGTCCTCTCATTCAAATATTATTTTTATAAATACCGGATCTGGCGCAATTTTTTGTAAATAATCCGTGGATATACTTGTTCCGTACCTTTTTAGAATTTCTTGTCCCTGCTGTGTTACTTGTTCTGTTAATTTCAAAGTTTTCAATCTAAAATGGTTATTGAAAGCTATAAGAATATCTAAGATTCGCGCATTTTGCTTAAGTGGTATTGGGCAAAATTTAATTAAAATTTGGTGTGTTTTAAGGTAAACAGGATTTTCATTGTCTAAGTTTTTGTCAAAGTTGTCCATATTTAACTCGGCTAGTGACATTGAACCCTTTTTATCTCGGCAAAAGTCTCGAACAAAATTTTTAGTTTGAAATAATAAGTTATTTTATTATAATAAAAAGCGCATCAATTTTACTGCGTTTCAAGTACAGAAAACTCGTAGGACGAGCCCCCACTTTTGTAACGGCCGGCGTTTGGTTCCACTTGTATTAGGTTACGATAAAGTAAATAAATTATTTAACTCATTAGAAATAAAATAAAATGACGTTAAGAAATCGAATGATATGGTGGAAAGAATACCAAGCGCTCGCAATAAATTTCGCCTAGTCCGCTACCGAATTATTGCCGACGGATTCGCAGGTGGATCTTTTTCCAATGAGAAAAAGAGTACTCGGACGACAGAGAACCGATGCGCAAAATAATATTATATTATTTACCTTTTCTGCGTATGCACTTTCGCTGGCTATGTGTGTACGCCCAATCGCTGCGGCGGCGGAGCGGGAGAAAGGAAAGAATCGGTGGACGGCTGTACCTTTGACGGGAACTCTCGTACTCGGCGTCAGTGGACGATAAACGAGAAGATGATTCAAAATAATTCAACTAGTTTTTAACTTTTCACTTAGATACTTTTATTTATTCACTCACTACTTCACTTCAATGATTACAAAAAATAGAAGAATACAATAAACTTGCACTGCCACGATTACAAAATAGACAAATAAAATTAACTTTTCTTCCCGTGAACCGGAGGAGGAATTCTGCGAGAATTACTTTATTATTTTATTTAAACGCACGGTATTTTCACTATTCAATCGATACTGACTCGGAGATACTTTCGGAGGTTGACAGAAAAACTGAATCAATGGACTGGGCCAATCGGGCCATATTTATATGTCCCTCGATCAGGATCATTTTTTGGAAAGTCCCCCCTTGTGATCCCGTAATGTCGGGTGACTCCTTTGTTTCCTGGGAAGAAATCATTAACGTTTTCTCTCTCTCTCATATTGTTTAAAAGGTTCCCGGGATTTTGGACTTAATCAGTTAATTTGTAATCCATTATGTGTCGATATCGGCCCGCCCGAGAGAGAAAGTCCCCTTGCTAATTGAGATATGTGTTCGCGAATTACGCGTCATCGATTTGTCATCTTCTTGATTAAATGCCGCAATCGTTTCTTATTAAATTATTCACCGGCACGATATTCGTTATTGTAATAATTATTATTTTTGAAAAGTACCGCGAGGCTGTCTGTAACATTTCTCCTCCTACTTTTATTCGCGTAGGACCGCGAAAAAGAAAGAAAAAGAAAAAAAAAAAGGTTTTTCCTTTTACTATATAATTCTCGTTTGAATTCCTTCTCTATTCACCTCATGGTTTATAATTTTATGTTTCTATAAATATTTCTATGTTATTCTTCCTACATTAGTATTTATTTTCATAGCACCTTATTTCCAGTGATACTTTTGTTTATTATTATTATTACTACCATTATTTTTCCTAATTCCCTTACCTAGTTTTAACTATTATAATTGATTATTATGATGATTACTATAATTATTATAATGATGATTATTATAATTGATTATTATGATTATTGTTATAATGATTATTATTATTATTACAATTATTATAATGATTATGATTATAATTGATTATTATTATTACTATTTATATTTATATATTGATTCATTATTATTATTAGTATTATTATCATTATTATTATTATCGTTATTATTACTATTATTATCCCTATTATTATTATTGCTATTATTATTATTTCTCTCCATGTCCTTATCTAGTTATAACCCTGGTAATTGACTACTATGTGGACAATTTCTTAAGATCTGGTGTTCGCCAAAAAATTTGTACAGGAAAAGGGAAGAGAAAAATTTGTTAGCGGACACCATGGATCGTTTTACATTTTGGAATTCTAGCGTATGTTTCGTTTTTTTTTTTTTTTTTTTTTTTTTTTTCCCCCCCCTCTTGATATATATTAGGTATAGACATACAAGAGTTAAAAAATAACAAAACAACAAAAAAAAAAAAAATGAAGAAAGAAAGAGAGAGAGAAAAAAAAAATTATTCTTGTACCGTCTATTGCACAATATCTATGACATACAATTTTAACTGTCTTTTTGTTTTACGCCTGTATAAAAGAAAAAGGATTTTCACTAGTCGTTTATGTATAGATTTATCCTATTAACTATTATATTTTCACGCGTATAATTTACTTTTCACATTGTTTTTGTCACAAACACGCACTAAGGAAAAAAGAAATTAAAACGGAAAATAAACGGAAGCACTATTTAAACGATGAAAGTCTTTTCGCTGATGTTTCCCGTGATGGTCATGAAAACTCCCTCAATTCGATTGGTTCCATCACCTGGTAACTCGCGCTGTGGTGTCGGTCGTCTCGGCGTTTTGCCTCGATCATCATTCGGATAACGCAGGCCACGGCGATGCCTACCAAGATGAAGACAAGGGTTGATGCTGCATAAATTTCTAGATGTTGTCGGTACTGATCTTTCATAGGGTAGTTAATAATCTGAGTTGTTGCGGGTTCGAGGCGCGGTATGAAAATTGGAGTGTGCACCGCTAGGAATCTTGTAATGTTCCCTATCTCTAGATTACCTTTAGGATAGATTAAATCGGTCTTTCCTTTTCCTCCCTCGAAATGTGTGTTGTTATAAATGAGGTAACATCTTTCCCCTATAACTGCTATTCCCAATTTGTTCACGGCTTGGTTGGTAGTTGTTTCGTCGCATCTGAAGGTTAGGTTGGTCGGTTCCGGTAGGCTGAAAATTACGCCGTTCTGTGTTTCCAAAAATGTTGGTTCGTCATATATCCTATTTTCTGAGGGGCACCCCTTTAGACGGCGATGAAGAAGAATGTTTGTTATACAATCGTTATGTTGCTTAGCCCTTTTGCGAGTGTGCAAAAATGTTTCGTTTTCGCACACGGTGTAATCTTCGCGGTCGTAACGGTTCAACTTCAAAAATCGCTGGTTTTCTTTATTGACTGCTATTATGTGATATGGAAGTTTAACGTAATTTGCAATATAAGTGTCATTTATGGCTACATAAGTTGGCAATATATGTACCCAGTAAATGTCTAGGGTTTCTGTGTATGTTGGTACCGATATCTCGAAATATAGCTCGTCACCTAATACTTCCGTAGTTGTGTAAAAGAGCACACAACTTTTTATACCTATTTCGTTTCTGAACTCCGGCAGGTGTCTACTTGTTTGTTTTGATAATAGTTCATTTGCCTGATCTAAATCTTCTGGGAAAAATAATTGATTCGGTATTTTATTTAGTTTTGCCATAGTGACCACGTGTTCCAGGGTTTCCTGAAATTTGCTTGCATTTTCTCTTAATTGTGCATGAAATTCTTTTGTTAAATTTTCTCTTAACTGTTGGTTTTTAGGGAATTCCCGCATCATCTCGTTGAATTGACTTCTGATAAAAATAATGTTCTTATCGTTGTTGATTACTACCCTTGAAGTCCCATTCCGTAAAATCCGTTCCAGCTTCTTAGCTTCGCTCAAGCTCTCATTTAGTTTTCTGGAAGGTAAATTTCTAGTGATACGCTTTAGGGCTGTAGTGAGTTCAGTTATTTCTTTGGGCAATTCTGACTTATCTAAAGTTGTGTATTTCTCGGTAATTTCCGAAATATTCAAGAAAGTGACTATTTTGATCCCTCCGTTGAGGTATCTAACCGTTTCCAACTTTTCCAGTATTACGCCGGGGTTATGATCCAAAAAGCTGATTCTTACTGTGTTTCTAGGTTGAGGGTTGGTTAAGGTCAAGAGCGAAGCGATCAGTGTCAGAAGCAGCATCTAGTTAGACAACAGTTTCTAATAATGAGTGCTTTTTTCTGTTAGTGAATTTTCTATGTGATTTCAAGGGTAATGCACATAACCGAGCTGTGTGACCGGGTCTATTGCAGTTTTCACATATGATCTGCTTAACCTTATCACAATCGGATACGTCGTGGTTGGATGTTCTGCAATATACGCAGTAGGTGGGGGAGTGTCGTAAAATTGCTCGTCTATGTATAAGTTTGTCGCATGTTTGAATGTCATGAGTTATTTTCTTACAGAATATACAAAACCTGCCTCCTACGTCCACTTGGTTTAAAATTAACGTAAGCGTTGTATCGGCATGGAAAACATCTGAAATGATATTTACATGGTCTCGAGCGTCCTGTAAGCTACGGTAATAGTCGGGTGGCATCATAAACCGTCTAATTCGGGGTGCTAGTGTTATGATAAATTTCTTTATTTTTAGATATTTTAATTTGTTAAAAAAAAATCATAAACCCGTATAAATATAAATTTCAAAAATTAAAATTTTAATATTGCGTAAAACAATAAACAAATTTAAAAAAAAAAAAACTTGCTATTATTACGACTTTTTATATTTTTATATGACTTATTACGAAAAAATTATAAACGTTTATTTTTATTATTATTATTTTTTTCTAAACCGACTTCTATTATAAACTTCCTAACTTTTTCCTATTTCTACAGGAAGTTACACCTTATTAAAGCAAACAATTTGTAATATTTGAAGAGCAATAAAAAGCGCAATCGAGAAACATCGTAAAAAAATATTTATGACGCGTTTTACTTTCTTCCACGCCATCAAATATGCATAAATTGAAAAAAAAATAGTCTTTCTTGCTAGTTATTTTCTTCCTAATAGAGAATTGAGAGAGAGTAATGCAAATATTTTTAAAATAATGAACTTGTCTAAGGCGTGACGTGACGTAGCATCCTTTCCTAATATATATATATATATATAAAAAAAAATTTTTTTACTTAAAAATACATAAATATTACAACAACTGATGGATAAATTATAAAATTTCACAGATGAAAAAACTTATAAAATTCGCTTTTATACACTTTAAAGCATATTTATATTTAAAATCTATTGTTTCCTTTTTTTTTTTTTTAATGTAGTCGTGCCGTTAACGCAAATAAAAAAAAAAAAAATGTTTTGTTTATTCACAGCCTAGAATATTATCTGTACAATTAAATCAGCAATTTATGAGTTATTTATTGTTTGTTTTGCATATTTTATCATAATTATATTTATAAAAATGGCCGCGGTTAAGCGTTTGGTTAGAAGAAGGAGATGGCACACGGCCGTTCCTTCGCTTAAATTAATCACGTAAGTTATATTAAATTTTCTCCGCGTGTAACGCACGCATATTATTATAATAAATAGTTATGGAGATGGACACAAAGTTTCCAAAATTAGATGCAGTTGGCATAAGGTATATATATATATACGTATACATGCACCGTTTTAAAACATTTAGTGAGAAGAGCGTCGTAAAGCGCGCAACACGCGAACGTGTCTAGATTAAACAAAATGGGGAGAATTTTAATATTTTAACTCCTCTAATAAAATATTTATACCGGTAAATGCTTATATTAACATTAATTCTATATTAAGGAACTTATCTGACGTTTATATATGTAAACATGAGCGATGGTGAAAAAATTCTCTTTTCCCATTACATTAATCAAAAAACAAATTGATTTTTAAGCTATTTTTATGTTGGATGGTTTCATTTACAGCTACGGCATTAAAATATTAAACGGATTTTAATATTATGCATTAGTCTCTAATGCTTTGCATCTTTGAAACATTTACGTAAGCCATTAATATTTTACGTTATATTAATGTTAAACTATACATCAATTGTAGTAATGCTAAATAATTTATATATGTTTGCTTGTTCGACATTTTTTTTTTTAAATTTTTCTATACATTTTGATCTGTTTGCTGCAAAAGTTGGTGCCTAAACTTATAACTCTTACACGAAGAAGCTTGTAACGTTTACAACATCAAAAATTTTATGTTATATATAGTTACAGTACATTAATGATAATCGCCATTTTGAATCTGTGGAGAAATGAACTGGTTTTACGTATTTAAAATGGGATTGAATCTGTCTATGCTTTCCATCATATGTATCTTAATGCATTCTCGAGGCTACTGGATACCATTTCCATGGAGCCATTTGGATAATTCCAAAAGTAATACCTTTTTTATACTGTGCTTGTTCAAACCTGTCTCAGCTTGTTTAAACATGAATTTTTAAAGCTTTCGCAATATTGGAAGTGTGTGTCCATGTTCTGACTAAGACAAGGAAAGCTTCTTGTTGTAAGTCCTTCGCTACAAAGGACTTGAGTGTTGCTTTTGTGGTTTCGGCGGACGATTGAGACAGGGGTTAGCCTAGAGCGGTGG
>WUQG02405134.1:0-16985 GCA_011317285.2 Androctonus mauritanicus | reverse complement strand
GCAGTCCCGGTTCCGTGTATGGACCCGCGAATGAGGCCCCAGTGACGGACGCGTCAACCACCCAATGGTACGAGACCTCTTTAGTCGCCTTTTACGACACGCGGGGTCGGACGGTGGGTAAATTCTAACCCCTACCCACAGGGGGAAATTGTAATTTTGGAATAAGGCATTCCTTATATAGTAACATCCTTACATTAAGCAAAGATGTTGTTAAAGCTAATTGCAATGCTCACATTGTACATAATATAGTAAAATTTGCTTTGGGAAATTTGAATGTAAACATAGAAAATATTGTCCTAAAAATCTATGGCCACTTTTCGATCTCCGCAAAGATACGTGAAATATTTAAGGCTTTTCACCTATCTGTAGAAACAATTCCGTGAAATTCTCAGACATGTGCCTACTAGGTGGTTTTATTTAAAACCATGCATCGAAAGAATTTTAATTTCATGGAAAGGCTTAAGTTCTTATTTCTTGAGCAGACCAACTGATTGTTCTAAACAGTTATTCAAACTGCTGTTAATCGATGCTAATTCTATAGAAATTACGCCAATCATAGAAATATGTTTGCTGTTCTTGCAACATCTAATGTCAATATTCTGCTTAGTTGTTGAAGAACTAGAGAAAAATGAAACTTCTGGTGCAGATGTATTCAATATTTTGACCAGCTTAAGAAATAAGTTTAACTCTCGATATGATGATGAATTTTTTGGCTTTCAAATTCATCAACATTTGAAAAAATTCGATAATGCAGAATCTCAAAAAATTATCAAAGATTTTAAATTATTTCTTTCTTCAGCAATTACTCATTTAGAAGACCACTTTAACTTTGATGAAAATTCTACATTTGGCAAATTGTCAATTCTAAGTCTCGTAAATAATTCATTTCCAGCATATCAAACGTTTATTGAAGTTGTCGAAGATTTGAAGCTAAAGGAAAAGTTAGATATGGATATGGATGACCTTTTTGATGAAGTAACATTAAGTCAAAAAAACTTTGACTCTATTCAAAGTTCTGAACATTTTTTAAAATTGAAAACATCAAGTAGTAACAAACAAAATTGGCAACCATATATATACTGTATGTTTAACTGCTTGTGGTGTAGTGTTTTTTGATCTAGATGGAATCTTATTGATCGCAGGAATTTCTGCATTCGTAATTTTAATTACTGCATTTATATTTATATCATTTGCTCTTTCTCGGTTCACCTCTTCGGTAAGTACACAAGCTTTCTCTTTACTTATAATTTGACTAAACTATTTATAAACCTTTCTTTTAAGATATATGGAAAATTCTTTGAAATTGTCAAGATATCTTCCGCCGATCTACCGTTGGAAACGAAATTTAAGGTAAAGTGAAATAAATGTTTGGTCATAAATTTTGTAAATGTTACTAATTAAACTTTTACTCGATAGATTTTAACATTCATGAAGCGATTCGGAAGAACTCCTATTGGAATTAACGTAGGTGGAATGTTTGATGTGAAGAAGAATTTCGTAATGAGAGTGAGTATATTTTAATTGAACTTAATCGAAACGATTATTCATAAAAGATAATTATAAGTAGTATTAATAATAATCACTATAATATGACACGAATTTTAATTTTCTTAGTTGACGTTTTCTACAAATGGTAATAAAAAAAAAAAAATAATTATAACTTGATTTATTGATTCCACATCAAAATATAACTTATATAACTTACACCCTGTATTCGATAATTATTATTTGTTAATATATTTTATAATATATTCATGATAAAAATAATTGAAGTTATTTGATGTTTAACGTAGCGATTTTTATTTAAAAATTATAGAACTCATGATTTTCTATATTTTGCAGGTTGTTAGTGCCATGTATTCAATCTTTTCGACATTGATAGAGTATTTTAGAACAAAAAATCACATTGTTCATTGGATGCGTTTTATAAACTATAAAGCCTGTTCGTTATGTTTAATTGACAATGATGATAAAAAACTTGAATTATTTCTGTTCAGAATTATGGTATTAATGTAGATCACGTGGAACTGGCTTCTTCCGAAGAAAGGAACTCTAATCTGTAGTGTTTCGTATTAAGGAGGAGTTCCGTTCGGTAGAAAGACTTAAAAGGACAAAACATTAACAATCTGTCGTGTATGCAATCTACTTTTGATAACCAATGAAGTTTTCTGTTAAGAAAACTTTCCCAATGCTTTGTTGTATAAATTTTTTGTTTGGTTTTCAACTGTTTCATAATCATAACTTAGTAAATCTGTGGAATGTTTTACTGTTCTAATGCAGTTGTATTTTTCCATATTTTGCTGTTCGTGTTGGTTATTATTTCATCGAAAGTATTATCATCCCACTAAACCTATAGAGTATTAAGGCAATTGTTTTTATATATTTTTAATAGTGCATGATCTACAACATTCTCAAAGTCAAAGAGAAAAATTGCAAACTATTAAATGATATAAATGATTATTGTTACTGTTATTAAATAATTATTAATATATTATTTTTTTCAAAACGTGATAGGATATCAAAAAGCAATGTTCAATTGCTGTTTGATAATCCTATGGTTTCTTATTATTTAATACTGGAAATTGTATTTTCCAGAATTCACTTGTTTCTCGAAATGCTCTTCCCAGAATCTGCCTTTCGGAAATTCTCGAAAAATTCGAGATTATAAAAAATATTTAGTTGATTATTTATTACATGTTCCTATTTGACTATCTAGACCAGCAGATACACTTCTTAGATGAAGTTTAGGATCTATCTATTTTGGCTAGGTAATTTTTTAACGTAGCTCTATAATCTCTAGTCATTTGGTGAAGATGGAAATTTTGGGTATGATTGAAGGTTAGCTATTAGAGAGTGTGCAGTTAACGTTTTTTACTTCCCGATACAGATTATTCCGTATGTTTTGTCCTTGTATTGGAACGGAGTTCCGATCCATATGAAGTTATGGTAGCTCCGAAACGAAATAAGTTACCAGTCATTCTCCGTCTTTGTAATCACGTGGCATACGCTTACTTTTTGCTATTTTTTATTCGGAATTGCTTTTAGATCAAAGTTAATTCTTTTATATAACAGACGTCTTTCTTTCAAATCGTGTTTAATTATTCTATTAATTACAATATTCTTCAGATAATTGATTAGTAGCGTTTAATGAAAGAAATATATCCTCCATTTTCTATCAGTAATGCATTGTTTACATTCTGCAGCGCCCTCTGCATAATATACATTATAACTTCTTCCGAAATCACTTTGCGATATAAATTTCCATAGAATATACTGTATTGTATCGGATAGTATATTGTATGGAAAAAGGATTTACCGCAAACTCTCTATTCACTCGTATATCCGCTATATAAAATCACTCTACAGTTTATCCCCTATTTATCATAGGTATCATTGTTACACTAACGAACAATTAGATTCGGTAAACACGGATATTTGTTTTGGCTTTGTTTTCGTAATTATTAATTTCCAACGATATAACATCGCAGGTCTACATGAATAGAAATTTTTTAAATTGCAATGAAATGAATGATTTTTTCAATTTATTGATCTATGTGTTATATTAAGTGTTCATGACTGTTTTCAGTATTATTTTGTGATTAGTTTCAGATAATCTTCACGAAACATAAAGTTAGAGGTAAACAGCATGACTTATCTGCCGAGTTTATTGTCTCTAAGAAGTTATAGAGCCAAAAGAATTCCAAAATAATTAACGAATCGCTAGGAAATTTTTGGAATACGAATTTGCAGAATTTTTTTGTAATTCCCGAGTTTTATGAGAATTTTCCTCGAGAATGGGGAATGAGATTTTAATTCTCAGATACTTTACAATGGAAGCATTGGTTTAGTATACGTCTCCAACACGTACTATGGCCAACATTCACCCACCGACATTGTTGACAAGAATACTGTACAATGACGTGTCATCCCGAATCGGTGGTTTGGTGGGATAGAAGAGGGTGAATACATCTCTACCATTCATTATTACTCTTCTCGGTTACCGGGTGTTTTTATTAGATAAATGTGAATAAAAAGAATAAAAAATTTATTAGTTCAAAAATCACGAAATTTTGTAAATATGTCACAAAGTGTTTTGCTTAGTAATTTTTATTCATTCATGTCTATAATTTATTAATTAGCATCGAATAATGTCAGGATTTGGACATCTGAACTCCCCTGGTGGGAGATTGCGGGACGTTAACTGCATCAGATAATAGTGGTGCAGCTATCAGACTAATTTAGGAAGGGGTTAGCTCCCTAAATTAAGTATGTTACAATGGTGTTTACTACCCGGTCGCTTTCTTTCCCTCTATCAACATTTTGTTTTTCAACCTCGAGGGAGAGGGAAAAACAAAGCAATAAAAAATAAACGGAGGACACCTAAAAAAGAGGAGAGAAAGAGTAAGACGGAGAGTTTCGAAGATGGTTAAGAAGCGAGAGTCACGAAGGGACAGTTACCAAGAGGAAGAGGGAGAGATCGCTCGAAAGCGGATGGAACGGATCAGAAGTGACTGGTTCCTAAGTCAAGAGTTTCGGCGGAACTCAATAGTGCAGAGTTGCCGACATGATTCTTTGGAGAGATAGATACCAGAGAGTATACAGAAGTGGACCGGACAGTGGTGGACTTCTAGGGCTTTTCGTGTTGATCTGTGTTGACTATTTCTGTGGACTCTCGTAACCACTCTCCTGTGGAGGATTTTATTCGTTAGTATTTGTGCCATCATCCAGTGACATCATCCAGGCTCTCCGAACGAACCAAGTTCATGTATTATACTTTGTACACTTTATATTTTATGTAAATAAACTTGTATATTTAAAACTGTTAATGATGAGTCCGAAGAAGGGTACTTCGATAACGAACTACGTAGAGAACGAAAGAACTGGAAACGAACACCTACACGAACTTTACTCTTTCCTCTATAAATGTAATGATTAAAAATGAATGATGATCATCAATATCATTTTCTAATTTTTTCTACCATTTGCTAGACTCTATAGCAATATTTTAATGTAAGTTCAATTATAAATTTTTGTCAAAGTCTACAGAATATGTTTGATCAAGAATTCAAAATTAATCGATTGCGCGCAACATCTATGAACACTGTAGCAACAAGAAGTTTTGCTATATCCATTACAAAATATATTGATTTTATAATCGATTTCTAAATGGAAGGAGGTCATTAATATCGATTTAATTATAATTGTAAGCAACTCATAGATCGAAAAGTTGCCATAACTGGCAATATATCGCAAGCAGCAATATCTTTTCATAAAATTGCATACACGCTTAATAACTTTTATAGATGGATTTTAAATGGAAAGATGCCATTAATTTTAAATAAAAATTTGATGAATTTCATTAATTTACGGGTAAACCACCAATGATCAGCCGTACTTTTTACATGTCAGTTACGAATAAAAATATCCGACTAAAGGAAAATCTTGGCATTTGTATTATTACATTTTCCGACTTCATTCGTTTACGACGAATTTCATCGTTATCTGAAAAATTATTTGTAATTCTGACTTTTGTAGTATCACTGTTGGACAAAAATATTATGCACTCAATAGAACAGCTTGTAGCAATCATCGGAACCAAGCCACTGGTCAATCTAACAATTCTCAATATGCGACTTAAACTTTACAAGTAATTAAAAAGACAAAATTTTAAATAGAAATCTGTTTCATAAAGTTTATCTATGATATTTAATCACTAGAATGCATTCGCCATCTACATCCGGCAATTTATGTCTTGTATGCATTATTCAACCCGTGCTGAAAACTGTGAAAATATTTGGTTTAACCATGATGTACTGCGATTGTAAGAAAGTAAAACAAAAGAAAAAATATCTATCTAAACTATATTCCATCTACCAACTTATCATCGAGATATAAATGTGGACCAATATGTTATTTTCTACCCAAATAATAACAGACGATGTCATTTGCCGCGGATAGAGCGATATCTTTGGAAAGAACAGAATGATTATGAAATCAATTCTTATTATGTTTTGGAGTTTCTTGGCTTTTCAGTTCAGTTTCTTCAGGCGAAACAAGTTTCGTTTTGCGAGAAACAGTAGCGGATACGAAGATGAAAAAGGAGAACTAATAGTTATAACAGAAAAATTATCTACAGCTTATTTATTAGTCTTTCTTTTTGAAATTATTATATCTATAACAATAATTAATATTTTTTTATATCCAAGTTTGAAGCCGATGACCAATTCAGTGGCCGAATTTTCTTTTTGCAATATAAATTTCATTTTGACCAGTATCTACGGATTTGCACAAATAAATGCCGTTCTTCTTGTTTTCAGTATTCTTTCTTTCTTAATTTCCAGACGATCAGCCAATTTATCCGATACGGTGGATGAACTGAAAAAACAAGATTGATTCTTAAGAAAAAAGGTAGAAGAACTGATAGATAAACATTCAGATTTATGGAATGATCTCTAGGAAATAAATCGTGTTCTTGAATTTTATTCGCCTATTGTTTATGGCTGCGGTATATGTACTGTATGTTTAATTGCTTGCGCCATATTATATTTTGATCTAGAGCAATCTTATTGATCGCAGTGATTTCTATATTCGTAATTTTAATTACTGCAATAATAAGTATATCATTTGCTCTATCCCGGTTCACTTCTTTGGTAAGTACACAGATTTTTCTTTGGTAAGTACACAGATTTTTTTTGTTTCGATGCCACCTATCAGGATACAAAATTTTACGACGAAATTTTTCCCACCCTGTATACATATATATAACGTAAAGCTGAATAGTTGTATATATGTATGTATACAAGTTATAATGACTTATCATGTTGAAATTTTGCATATAATCGTGTAATGCTATCACCTTGATTGCAAAAATCCGATATTCGTAATAAGTCCCTTGGGACAATTATAATTATTATTATTATTATTTTCATGGAGAACAGAGACAGCGAACATTTACTGCCAGGGTAGTTTTGTTCCAAAAGAGAACACATACACGTGCACGAGTAAGACCGAAGAAAATTCAAAGAGGTAAAAAACAAACGAAGTTTATGCTTCTAGAAAGCGTTTCGAACGGTCTCCTGAAAGTTTACAAGAAAATCAAGTAAGACGGGATGAGGAGAGGAACGTTAAATTAAAGCTATGCGCTCGGCCGCCATGAAAAATGAGGATATTATATTATAAGGATATTTAAAAAATTTCACTTTCAAGCATCTGATACGATTATTATGTTCTCTGATTTCTTCATATCTTTTACATGAATTCGTATTATACAGTATATTTAAAGTTTTGATTCGATACAAGTATCATACTTTTAAATGGTAAACTTAACAGTATCGATACTCTGATTCGATAGGAAAGTTTTGATTTGATACCAGTAAGTTCCGATACTTTTTAACGTTAGAACTAACAGTATCATTACTCTGATTCGCTACTACTCAAATAAGTATATAATCGATACATTCGGGTATCGATTCATTCCTATATGGATTACAAATTACAACGAGTACTTCCGCTGTCAGATTCGTTTTGTATACTAACTATTTTACAAATTTTTACAATTATTCATATACCAAAATATGCTAAATGTGCAATGGTGTAAGATAGCAGGAAACACAGTATTTTATTGCATTAAAAACATAATTTAAATATGAGGTGAAATTTAAAATTAGAATGATAAATGCAATAAAATTTCAGAAGAGATTTTGAAAATATTTGAAGATTCCTCGATTTATCGGAGAAAAAGATAATAACGGTTATCAATGACTTTTGCTGCCATCTAGTGAAAGATTTTCGCATTAATGCAATCCATTCCATTTATAAATATTTCTTTTTGACAAATTGGGGAAAAATACTAATAATATATTATATCCGTTGTTCAAAAATTTATATATAATACCAAAGCGTCGATTATAAATAATAGAATGAATTTTTGTACTGATAACGATCATTATTAATACATAAACGGAGAATATACAGGGTGAATCCGAAAAAACTGGGCAAAACTTTACGGGGTGATAGAACACAGCTATACGAGCAATATTCGTCAAAGAATGTATAGTAGGAACGCAAGCGGTGAGAAGTAAATGGTAGAGTCACATGTAAAGAATTGACACAAGAATGAGAGGAGATACTTCAGAAAACATTTTAATAACAGGAATGTAACTCATGCACATGCTCAAAGAAATTGCTCAAAAGTGCTTCCGCCAGATGTAATGCAGGTTACACTCCTGCGGGATAGGGAATGACTCACATTTGCCATGACTCCAGGTATTTCCCGAATATCACCAACAACAACGGCCATCCTGGCGACTAGATCCATATCGGTTTCAACGGGGCTCTCGTATATTAAGCTTTCCATATGGTCTCACAGGAAAAAGTCCAAACACGAAATGTCGTTGGGTGCGCGGGCCGACTCTTTTATACCATTTACAATGCCACCTAGCGGCTCATCGTTTGCTTTCCACCCTTACTTTCTCTGACGAATATAGCTGGTATAGCTGCGTTCTATCACCCCGTAAAGTTTAGCCCAGTTATTCGGATTCACCCTGTATATTTTGTTTTTTAAGTAGCTATGCAGTTTGATAAAAACTCATTCCGCTGCTGAAATATGTGTAAAGATTATTCCATAAAACTCCATAAAACATAACAGTTGGTAGTTGAATTCTTATAATGATACAGGATATTCTCTAATGATATGTGCTATAATCATTCGTTTCCATTGAAGTCTAGCAGGTATTATTGATACAGGAATTTAAATCCAGAATAATTATAAGATATACAGTAATGTTAATGAAAATATTTCAGTACTTACCAAAACTGAAAGTTGGTTGAGTAACTGCACACTTCAGCGTTATTGAAACTTTTTTTACAACGATTCTATGCGAGAACCGTATTTTATATTGTGATCCAGTAGATGTGTGACAAATCTATAACAAATTTTCTGTAAACTGTTATGATCATTTGTTCTTCATTAACCGTGTTACTGATTTGTTATGGATGAAACATATTGATATAAATGAACAGCTTTCAGAAAAATTTCATATTATAAGCTGTGTTTCGAATATATTTGGATATTTTCCCTTATCGAACAGATTTATTTATTTCGTGATTCATCAAAGGGGAAACGATCGACAATATGAAAACCCTGCTATACATCACTCGCCTCCGAACTTTTCTGCTACGCGGTCCATATTGAAAGCTACATTCATTTCGCGGTTTTTGTTCAAACCAAAGTTCAAACATACTAAATGCTTAAAAAAATTTATGTGTTAAACCGTCCATGTTTCGCAAATATAATATGAAATATCTGTTTTGATATCATCTTTTTAATTTTCAAAAAAGAAGGAACATTCTCATTATTGTACTTTTCGTCCAACATCTATGTAAGTAATTGTCTTTTTACATTTTGTAGGAAATTATATGACTTACAAAATGTC
The DNA here is from genome assembly GCA_011317285.2 of Androctonus mauritanicus. NCBI lineage: Eukaryota > Metazoa > Arthropoda > Arachnida > Scorpiones > Buthidae > Androctonus > Androctonus mauritanicus. The sequence continues at coordinate 7,551 of WUQG02405134.1, read as the reverse complement.
ATATATATTCTTAATGGGTAATGCGAATCGTAATGCGGGGATGGAAAGCGAGCTGGTTCTTGAAATAAATAATAAAATTTATAAATGCACTTTTAGTTTACATGAAAAATATTCACAAATCACATCTGTCTCTTCGACTATAAGACGGATAGTACTATAATACTCCCATGTAAGAAAACCTGATATTCTACATAAAAGATTATTCAATAAAAACGATAATAAACAATTTTTTAAGTTGATATACGTAAACGTTTGATACTTTGAAGAATATTTCACTATATACTACCACGTTTACAGGAAGCGCACATTATCCTCCCGATAATATACCCTTCCATACTCTTACAATGGAAGAATTGATTTAGTATACTTCACCAACCCGGATTATGGCCAACATTCATCGACCGACATTGCTGATTAGAATACAGTACTTTCACGTTTTATCCCGAATCGGTGATTCAATGATGATAGATGAGTGTGAATTTATCTCTACCATCCATAAATCTTCTCGGTTACGTAGTCTTTTTATTAGATAAACGTGAACAAAACAATTAAAAATTTATTAGATCGAAAATCAAGAAATTTTCGAAATATGTCATAAAGTGTTTTGATAAGTACTGTTTTAGTCATTCATGCCTATAATTAATTACGATAGCATCGAATAAACAAAAATTAAATATTTCATTCTACGTTTATTACTTTAAACTGGATAATATTTATTGATTGTGATCTACATGCGTACAAAATCCACGCGTTATATTTGCTTTAATTTGTTCCTCGAAAAATGCCCGGTAGCAGCAGAACAGAAATTAATTTTTTTAAAATTTCTACAATACAATCTGCGTTTGGTTTCAGAATATAAAATTTATATTTACAACTCGAATTCAACTTCATACCTTTAATCAATTCATAAATTTAACTCTTTTTGTATTCTATATGCAATCTGTGTAGTGAGCTTAAAATTATCAGCAATTTCATAAACAATAAGCAGTTGGCGAAATTGTTAATCATCAGTTCACTGTTCTGATCAATATTTCAACTATCAATTAATCATCATAATCATTCACTTAAGCCACTTTATAAAATTTGAAAGAATTTTATTGAACACTTAAGCCACTTTATAAAATAATATAAAAGGATAAAAATCTTCATATGTTTGAAGTGATGTAGCAATGCATAAATCTATATATATATATATAGCTAATCATTGTACTAAAATAGTGGTTCTTAACCTTTCGATCATTGCAGACCCACAATGGATTGTCCAGTATGGTCGAATACTCCCTCAGGAAGACTCTATCGCGTTCCATTCAGGTACAATACAACCCAAGTATAAATTAATACATTAAATAAAATAAATACCAGTCCATAATTCCAGCATTTGGTTTCCATATCCTAAAGGATATGGACATATACCCAGTTAAGAACACTTGTACTAATATAAAATTCGTATTAACAGCAAATTTTCTTTATGTAAGGCAAAAATCAGTATACAAGGTCTTGTACAAGTGAACATTCATAAACTGTGCCCGTATAACAAAGATATTTATCTAAGGATTACATGTATAATATTTACATAATTAATTATTCATATATCATTCATAAATTTCGTGCAGACCGTAAAGACAAAATTTAAGTTAATTTTCGTCACTCACTTTATAACTAAATACAACTAAGGTGCCCCACTATTGACCGTATATTTTTGAAGTTCATAATTAAAAATATTCGTTTTTAAATTTCACATGACAAAATTGTGAACGCTCACCAATTTTAAGAGTTCTTTAAATGCGATAATGTATCACATAAGTGCTATTTGGTTATTCCTCCAATTATTTGTCTGGTTGAGATGGGATCATTATTCACTCAAACCCCATGAATGCGAATGCTTAACAGATAGTCCTCGAATTATCACAATCGCATTGACCATGGTAATGCAATCAGGAAATTCAATTACTGGACTATGCACTTCCGTGAGAATGACTTCTTGATCCGATAAACTGACATAGGAAAGGCTGTTGTTTTGTGTCTGGTATCTTATAATTTTTGGCATTTTCGAGTTATAACAGGGGGGTTCGAATTGAATCCCTTTTAAATCAACGGTTATCTATAATATATAAATTGGATTGTAAATTAAGTTAGTTATTAAAAACGTAATTTCATTATTATCCCTACAATTTTCTCCACTATTTAATATTTGTATATTTTCACTACAGTTTCTATAATTACTTTGATGACTTCTTTAACATTTCAAAGTACTGTCGTTGTTTTCTAAGGATTTATAATTTTAAGGTTCCAAAAGTGACATCGAAATAAGCATAGACAATCGCATTCATAAGGAGATAAGTATGCAGTCACAAATAAAGTATTAGACACCAAATTGGAAACAAACATCATCTTACATTGATATATGTGAAACGGAACAGGATATTGTTCATTGCTCATTTACAAATCGAAGGAAATTGAATAATTCACCGTATGTTGTGAGATGGTTTTTCAAATAAATAAATGGTAAACATTTGAACAGAAAAAAATTCTCATTTTAACCTCAAGGGAAACATTAGACTCCAGATATAAAAATCACGAAACCTAACAGAATCTTCCTTACTTACATGTAGTACTTTGTATATAACTGAAATCAATATAATCCTCATTATTTAGAATAGAGTTTAGAAATATTTGCATTTTTAAATTCTGCAGATATAAAGATTGAAATTTCTCCAATTTTCACCTAATCCGGATGATAATCAATTGGTTTTGAACAATCCCAATAAGGCAGAAAACATCGAATACATGGCACCAGTAACCTAAAAATATATACATATAGAGTTTACGAATGTTTCTTTAAGTAGTTCATATCAACTATTCACGTGGAAAATCAGTTTTCTTTGAAAAAAAATAAACCAAAATCCATAGTATAATTTAAGTTTAAAACAAACATATATATTTAGAATATTTAAAGTACTTACTCGTATCAAGAAATTCTTCTACACACAAAACATTCCATCCACGTTAATTCCTATCGGGGATGTTCCCAAATCGTTTCATGAAGTTCAAAATCTTTGAAATAAAATTTAATTATTAAAATTTATAAAAGTTTGACATTTAAAATAATTCAAATTAAATTACTTCCAGTTTTTTTTTTGTCAACGGGATATCAGCGGAAGATATTTTGACAATTTCAACAAAGTTTCTATAGAGCTGTAAATAAAATCGAAAAGTTGAACTCGAGATTGCTAAGTATAAATTTGATATTCGGATATCAGTAGGAGATGGTATCGTAGGTGATAATGAAAATTTAATTTTTGTTGTATTGTATTGTCGCCTAACACCCTGTTTACACAATGCAACATAAACCAGTTTGTAAATAATCGCGTTCAAAATTTAACCAGTTCGAGAGAAAGCCTCGTTCATATTAGAATATTGTTTGAACAGTTTACATTACACAGGATCTCTACTGTTGAATAATATACTTCCGCTCTTCTGAGGGATACACGTGGGGCTATCACTTTTCTTCATTCCCTTCGAAGGAATAAAATTACCTTAAATTATAATTAAAGCTTAAAAATAATGTTAAGTGTAAGTAAATATATGTAATATTAGTATAAAATTTTCATCAAAATGCTACTTACAAGTTCTCATCTAGCAATTTAACTTCCAAAGCGAGAGAAAAAATAATGGCAGCACTCTCTGTTCGTCTCAAAACTAAATCCAGTCTGGAATGACCCAACTTGAAGAGTATAAACCAGGTATGTCCAACCTTTTGGCTTGCTGAGACACTTTTGAACAAATATAAAACACGACATTACTTTTAAGATAAGCTAATAATTGCGAATTGATTTGATAGACCATCAGTGCCAAGAGTATTATCATTAGGATCTGTTTTATGATTTTTTCTACTTCAGTTTTAGTTACATCTGAACTGCATTAGTTTACCGAATCCCATTAATGCTCGATGCAGTATTATTACAGTTTTACATCTAGTTTCCTTCTCACTAAACTTATAAGACTGGCACACAGAAGAAACTATTTTTCGTTTAGTTTGATAGAATTTTACTTTTTTAATCAATTATAGTTATTATAAAACCATTATAAATTCCGTTTGAAATGAACTACTAATATCACTCGTTTAATTTTAACGCAATGGAACCCTCATTGACTGATTATGGGTGCAAATTTCAACACGTAAAATAATATATATTAGTTTTCTTTAGTATTACCAATCTTCTTCCTGAATTCTCTCTCTTGGTTGTTTTATAACAACACCTTCCTCCCACCGCGATCCGCTGGTACGAAGAAATGGTCCGAGATGGATATGCAAGCCAAAGGATTCTTTCTTCTATTGGTGTCCCATCGCCTGACCTAGTGATGGACGTTGAGGCCAACAGTTCTAATCCTTACGGGAAGCCGGGAATGAATCTCTAGTGACGAACATGAGAATCGCCAATTGATACTTAGCTGATGGGTTGAGTTGCTTTTTACCTGTTAAAGTGTGAATGAACAATTTGCTGTTTATTCATACCTTAAAACTCTGAACCCCATAAGATCCAACTCTTGTCTTAAATTGGGAGGTTCCTCTGCACACAGAAGTTAACACTGTTGCGGTCGAGTCTACGTCGAAGCCCATTTCATCATATTTAGTGGGAGTGTTGCATTTCATCCAAACGGATAACACATAACATGAAAGTCCGAAGCCTTTCTATCGTTTCAAGACCGCTTTTTACCACAGGAAATCAAACAGTGGGTACATTATATACCCATATTCACAGTGGATTCTGCTGAAACCGATCACCCATTTAGATAATTTATATTTTCCGAGTTTAATGATGCCAATGAAGTAATTGCAAACACAAACAGAAACAACGTAGAAACACAAATACAGTAGTACAGAAAAAATTCCAAGGGGGATACAAAGTTATGATGAAGAAAGTGTTAAAGGCTAGATGAGAAACATATACTATAAAGCATTGGCAAAGTAATCTGAAAGAAGAGGTTCATTCACACTATGAATAATTCGCATGCGTAACAGATTGATACTATTTAGTCCTTTTAAGAATTTATATTGAACAAAACGAGTTTTAACGAGTTTTTTGTAAATATGAACTACTAAGAGTGAGTTGTATATGCGCTGCAGCTCTTCTCCTATCAAGATCTTTTACCATGAAGTTAAAATTTACTAAAGTACTTTTAGAAAATTTAATCTTGGTGATAAATTTAAAAGGTATTCAATGGTTATCGATCGCGAGTGCCATATAATAAACTCTATTTATTCTACGTACAGTACATTGTATATCGATTTTCTCTTATTCCGCCGATATGGAAGATATCAAATCAATGAAAAACAGAATCAGAAAAATTATCGCTATTGCTTAGAGTATATACATGTCTGTTATTTCTAACTGTATATTTCAATTTCCTTATAGATATGATAAAACTATCAAACAATATTATGGAAATAAAAGAGTGAAGAATTGTAATAAAGAAAATTAAATTTCTTTGAATAAATAGGCCTGTATACACTGTAAATTAGAATGCCTTGTAACCTAAAATATATACATTCTTATTTATTTGAAAGAAATGTAATTTCCTTTATTATAGTTTTTCACTTTTTATCTCCATAATATTGTTTGATGGAATTTCGATATCTATAAGATAATCTAATTGCACGGCATTATTCTTTACTCTAATAGCGATTTATGACACTGGATTTGATTGTCTTCTTAAGTTCTTCGTATTTGGAATGGATTAGTATCATCAGCGTAGTTATTAATTTCTTAGTCCTGCATAATTTTATTTTCAAACACAATTTCAATCTATTTTTGAACATGTTCTGGTAAATCGTTGCCAGCTGGAATCCTATAAATTCAGAGAATAAACTATTTTCTTAGTTATGTTCTTGAAACTGCGAATTTTCCAGAGGGATTGTCAATCTCAGTAGTTTTTAATATTTAATTATTTTATTCATATGTTGGATCGAAAATTTTCACACATCTGCTAAAATGATGTTTGATGTTGATGATTTTAAGGTTTTAAATTTATAATATCGATGTATTTGATATTTATTCATTTCCAAATGAAAATCAAAGCGTTTTTGCATAACCTCCTCTTTCATCATTTGGGAACTGTTTGATATACAAACTCGTTTAAATATAAAGTGAAATTTAACTAGTTACGATATAAATGATAAACATGATCTTTGGAATTAACTGCGGAGATAATTCGAAGGATAAATTAGAATATATTTATCGTTCGGCATTACTACATATTCTTGGCATTTTTAGTTATTCTTGAAAAAAAGACATATCTAAATGGCTTCATTCTGTATAAAATTGAGCGAATTTAATATGTTCAACGATAAAAGCGATTAAAAAGGAAGGTATTAACATAACATATAAAATACTTATGCTTTATATCAATTCATACCTTCTGGGAAATGAAAATTCTCGTTTTTACCATCATATTTTTTGTTTTTATGTTTATGTTGTAGTTCAGAACTTCCACATTAATATTGATTAATAAACGAAGTGATTTAAACACGTATGCAGTTATATGCAATAATAAGTATAAGAACTTTTAAAAAATAATTCTAATTAAATTGTAAGCATTAATTTCTTGTTCTTAGCGAAAATAATTACTTCTAAATTGCGTTCAAATATTCTTTACCATAAAACATCGCATAATTTAATTTTCATTCATATAAGTTACGAAAGGCTAATTAAATTCATGTGAGCTTTCGAACTTTCATATATGAAATGATAGAGATATTGACAGAAGCTTTAGGAAAATGGAATAATATATAATAATTAAATTTGTGGAATTTAAATGCAATTTTAAATTATATGATCTTTAATTTAAATAGTTCAAATCAAAAATCTCGTAATTAGTAAATAACGAATATATCAGTGTTAAGAAACATTACTGTATTCACTGTAGTCCAATTGGTAGGCCATTATGATATACAGATGGTCTTTCAGGTAAATAAAAGGTTATTTCTCAATGTACATACAGTATAGCCATACTGGCCAAACTGCGACTCGCGAGTCACAGCGGCTCTTCGGTACCTTCAGTGTGGCTCCATGTCACGAGAGTCAATAGTTAATATGGAGTAAACACTCATTTAAGTTAAAAATAATACTATTTTTAAGTTTAAATAAAAATATTAGCTTTTTATTATTTACAAAAAATAAATATTTGTTTATTTGTTGTAAAAGTAGCAGTATCTGTAGGAAATAATTGCATTTGAAATATATAATAGAAAATTTTTGAAACCGTTTGTTAAGATTACCCGAAAACACTGATTTGGCTTTTATTGCCCAGAAAGTACTAAGTTTTCATTGGTATTATAAATTTCTATTCTAACTTTTCTCAAACGTGTTATATTTTTCATTATGATTTCGAGAAAAGGAACTATAAATTGTTTTTTGTTATCCAGCCTATTTGAAACAGATCCTTATGAAATGAATCATTTATATCTACAGGATCCAGAAAAACTTCGTCGTAAAATTTCGTATACTGATAGGTGACCTCAAACAAGCCGAAAATGTATAAAGAACGTAT
>WUQG02405123.1:0-16985 GCA_011317285.2 Androctonus mauritanicus | reverse complement strand
CCCGATTATTATTTCAAATTTAATGTGAGTGTTATGGTCAGAAATAAAAAGTGGTTAACTTCCCCCGATTCACGATAAGCACTCTTGCTATCAAATAGTATTTATGAATTATAACTAGTGGATGGGATAAACAATGAGGCTTTTAATAACCTTTAATATTATAAATGGTAGGATGTTACGTGTGTTTTTAATATTAAACTTAAAAATGAATGCTGTTGTATTTTAGTAATTATACATTAGAAAAATCTGCCAGAATTTTTATTATATTATCTTAATATTACTAACTTTTTCTTTATAGTATTATTTATAACAGGGGTGGCCAAGCTTCATGTCACTAAGAGCCATTTAGGAGAATCTCAACAGTTTAGAGCCGCAATCAGTTTCTCTCTAGGTCAATAAGAACTGCATCAATTTTTTCGGGTAATCTTAACAATGGTTTCAAAAATTGTTTATTATATATTTCAAATTCATTTACTTCGTATAGATGCATACTATTTTTTACAATAAATAAACAAATTACAAAAATATTTTTTTAAATTAAGTAGGTATTTGCTCCATAATAATTACTGACTTTCATGATATGGAGCCATACTGAAGGTACCGAAGAGCAGCAATTTGGCCACCATGGATTTATAAAATGAGACTAGTTATAGTTATCAATTCATTAAATAAAAATAATCCATTAAAAACACATAAATAAAATATAAAGATCAAAGTGATAAAAATATTCAAATATTCAACAGCTACTCATAACTAATTCTATAATGCTAACGATATTTTATAGTTTTTTATATGAAGTAAGTTAGAAAGACACGAAATAAATTTAGAAAATTTATTTGAATATCATTAAGCAAATAAAAAAAGGGCCAGAAAATTTTCTAATGTCGATTTCAAGCAGTTGAATAATTAATATTTAGAGTATTATCTGCGAAAATTTAATGAGAAGTTGTTTGTCTCATTTAAATTTTAAACTTCCAGATAAATTTTATTTTTAATTATATATTCTTAACTGTCTCACTCGAATTAAAGAATTTATAATGCTTTACGGTTATTAAACAAACTAAAAGATACCTTCCAGCTTTTTATTTTTATTCGATCATCTTTTTTAAAAATTTTAGTTGTTTGTTTCCATCATTTTTTTTCATTAAAAAGAGTTTGAGATATCTATTTAACTTTTTATGAAATAAAAAATTAAATAGATATCTCAAACTCTTTTTTTTTTTTTTTGTCAATTGTTTTTTAAAAATTAAAAATAACAGAAAGAAATTTTAATTTGTTTATAGAAAAATATTTAAAAAGTTGTTTGAAAACGTGCGAATTTATTGATCGAAAGAAACCATTAATCAGTTTATGTAACATCTCTAATTACTGTACATAAAAAATAATTATAACAATTAAAAATATTATATTGACTAACTTTACACAATGAAAGTTCGAGGCGTTTAAATGTAAAATTTTATTTTTCTCTATCCCGCAGGAAACGTTTATTATTCGTACGGAAGTTTTATTCCCAGAAGAAATGTTGCAGCTGTAAGCAACGATACTGTTTTCTCGAAGGTATATATATACTTCAGCAATATAATAGATAATTCAACTTTTCGAAACTCAATTCACGAAATCATCTAGTTTAAACTTGCTATTTTTCTTTCTCCAATCATAGATAAATGTTGACATATTTTATTCTTTGATATCTAGCATTCTTTATCCATTTTTCACATCTATTTCGAAAACATTTTCTATTTTTATTTTAACTGTTTCTAGCAAAACAAGATGTAAAAGAGACGTATAGGAAAATTCCGGACAAAAATAAAATTTAGCGTATTAGCAAATATAGTGGATAGTAACACACAGTATAATTTTGTCAGTTTTGAGTAAATCGCTCTTGAGGAAAACGAAAAGAAATTATTCTACAAGAAAAGATTTAAAAAATATTTTCCAGATATTTAAACGTAAATTTTTCTCCGAATGATGTCGATTTTTTTTTTTTTTTAAATTTTAAATATTTCCGTGTCTCAACAAATAGAATAAAGATTTTAACAGACATCTGAACTTGACAGAACAATAAAAAATTCAATTTAATGTAGTTTGTACCAAAGCAAATTTCTTTTTTTGTTAAAGAAATTTTTAACCGAAAATGTATCGCATTAAATTTCAAAAATCTATCTATCGTTACAAAAATAAAAAAAATTTCATTAAATATCTATATTTAAAAATTAATTATTATAACACAGTTAATAATTTATGGGAAATTTTTTTAAATAGATAATAATAATTTTATCACAAAAATACGCAATCTCTAAGATAAAAAAAAATCATTAAAATTTGTTTAAAAAAATAATTCTAATTAAAATTTATATATTAATTTACAGGAAAATGTTTTAAAGAAACAAAAGCAGTGTTTCTAATCAAGTTACTAATACCCATTTTTTTCAATTAATAACTTTATTCAACAGGCGTTCAGTTATTAACAGGAAGCAATTTTCCGAGTTTATACAGTAATTCCAATCTTAAACCGCAGTAAATTAACTTTTGTAAATTCCGATAATGAAAGGAGCTTGTCTGTAATGACGAAATCTTAAAATTTTGTATGTGAAAGTCAAGTTAATGGCACGTACATTAATGGCTTTCTCTGCTTAACCTCATTCAATTGTATGGTGTTATAATATGCTTAAAATTGATGCGGAAATGATAAACGTGAATGGTGGATTTCAACTTTAACCTAAATATATATAATTTTATGTTGTGAATTAGTTGAAATATTAATATACGAACATAGAACCTGAAATTTATTATTAAAGTAAAATTTTTAATCTCTTTCTGAAGGAAAATGAGGATTAAGAGATTACTATGCTGTCTATCTTTTGTCTGTGTGCCCTACTAATATTTTTTGAACTAATTAGCAGGCCAGATTTATGTATAAAGTTAGAGCAGCTATAGGTTAGGTCTGACTCATATTACAAGAGGTCTCACGCTTACAGAAAAGATGTTACAGTATATACTGTACATTTGAGGAGGACTTCTTAAATGCTTGAGATTAGAGAGTTACAATATCCATAAATTAGCATATTTTCTTGAAGATTAATAATAATTTTCTTCCATTAATGTTAACTTCGATGGTTAGCATTTAATCATTTAAAATGATGGAAGTTCAAAATTCTGAGGTAGTTGCTTAATATATTTTGAACTATTTATTTTATTTTTATGAAATTTAGCAGGAACATCAATTCGTTGAAGATGATATCGAAGACCCATCAATTAATGCTTCAAATTCAATAATTTCAAAATGGAAGATTTCTTCCGAATAATTTTTTAACTACTTGCTTGAATTTTATAAAATTTAAAGGATTTCAGTCAATTTTTCAAAATTTACAGTAAATTCTTTCATTTAAAAATGATGAACATTCAATTTTCTAGGATTTCCCTATAACAATCATGGAAATATTTAATAGATTTTTTTTATATTTAGCATCTTGATTATACTATTGAAGATGATTTTGATGACATATGATCTCTCACAACTTTTTCTATGTTGTAAATTATATAAATAATTATTTAAATATTGTTGCGTATAACAATTAAATTTTTCCAACTGAAACTATGAAGAAGCATAAAATTTTTTCAATAATATTCGAATATTAATAAAATCAGCTCATTAAATTAAATATCGTGTTTACGTGATATATACTCAAATAATTTTCGTAAGGATAACATTAACTCGATACAAGAAGGATTTGATAATTTCGAATAAAGAACAAATAATGATCCTGATAGGGAGTGGAATAACATATATAAAATTATTATCTCATACAATGAAACTCGATTGAACTAATTACTTTCTAAGAATATTGTTTAAAGTAATTAAATAATAATTTATTAAAATAATTATTCAATATTTAGACATAATTACTGCACTGAGTATACTATATCTCTTAATGTAAAGATACAGATTATCTTTCAACATGATTAATGAAAATTATCAGAAAATTGTTTCGAATATTGTTAGTTATTTAAACGGGCATTCAATGTAAAAAAAACAAAGAATTTTCAACAATTAAATTGTTTTAATTACAGAAAATTAAGTTTCAAATGTTTTATGTAATTTTAATAGCGAATATTTATGTAGGAAATATTCAAAATTTTGAAAGATAAAACTGCAATATTTTAGATTTCCCTAAAGATTATAGTCGATTGCAACAAAATTTTATTTTTACATTCTTTTAAAGTAGAAATGAAAAAAGTTTCTTCTAAACGTATCTAGTTTCCATGAAAGATTAAAGACGAAACATATATGTTGAAAGCACTCACGTCTATAAACAATCTAACTTTAGAATATATTTTTGAATGATTTTTGTATCAGTCAGCAAAAATTATTTTACCTAAATGTAGTTAAAAACTTCCTTCAGAAAATAATATTTTTTGTAATGCATTTTTGATGATTAATACCGTCTCTCTAAACTTGACAGTTCAAAATAGCGTAATAAAATATTTTATACTGTACTGTAGTTGGTATAAATGAATCGATTATTAACTCTTATAAACAAAAAATTTCATTTTTAAATTTATTAATGTTTAATAATAATAGTAATAAATCTAGTATAATTATATAATTCATAGTATTAAAACTTATAATATCGAATAAACCAATAAAGATTTAGTATATCAATCATTCTAGTTGACAATAATTTACAATTTGACAGTTTATATCCTGCAGAAGCATTCGAAGCTGAGAGATATAAACTGGATACTTTGTAGTTGTAAATGTCAAAACTGTGAAGTTTCATTTCTATTCTTAGCAAATGTAACAATGCTGAAATTTTATTTTATTTATATATTATATATCGTTCAGATAATTAATTTTTATGGAAATTTATATCTGTGAAAATATAAACATGAATAAATTTTTCGACTTTTTTTCCATTTTTATGCCCCTTTCCAATCAGGGAGATTACTAAAGGGCGGGATCAGTTCCAACCATGGGCTGCACCCACACCCATGGAGGGAGGTCGGATGGTGAAGGACGAGGACCGCCGGGCCGGGCCCAGAATTCCGAAAAAACTTTTCATGAGATGCCGGACTCGGGACGCGAATGGGTCCTCCTGCGTAGTACGCCAACGCGTTACCATTCGACCATCCGGCCACCAATTTCTCGACTTTAATATGAATCGGTAGGTGACTGCGTGATAAAGATTTGCTTATTATCTTGGAGATCCGGGTTCAAATCCGGATCCCGTAACTCCAATTTTTCAAGATGAGTGCAAGCTCGTTGAATCCCATCCTTCAATATTTCGGTTGATCCCATCACAAGTGTTGGCCATCTTGTGGTAGGCTCTAAAAGTGGCCGCCATCAAATAAAGCATATTCTATGAGCGTTATGGCTGCTTAAGCTAACTACCTAACCTCGATTTTAATGTAAATTTATTATTATTATTAATATTAATATAAATTTCTGTTATATGTTATAAAATAGCTAACAATTTCCTCAGTTACAATTTTGGTTAAACTATTTTTACAAAAAAATAACTACAGATTCACTTTGTTTGATTTACTATCCATCCCTTGATGGCAGAACATTAGCATTTTAAAAAGTCATTTTATTTTATATTTCGAAGGTTCTGTTTGATATCGTTAGAAGTTGATGATCATTGCTGATATCTTTGCAGCTATTTGTCGTACATGAAAGATATATCATTCGAAAGGATTTTAAACACATTTTAGAATATAATGGTCTCATGTAGTTTTCTCTCTGTCTCTTCTCAGAGACTCTGTATTATATCTCGAAAAAATAAAAAAAAATTTGTACATCATTTAAATTTCAGCAAATATATATTTTTTTTTTATCCAAGATTATTAATTTTGATGGTCACATTATACCGTTATAGGACAGCTGCCATTTGAAATATTAAAATTCAATACTTTTGAAACTATTTGATGCATACAAAGGATATTACATTTATTTGCAAAAAATATTTTGAAAAATATTAATTTAATCTTACTTACTATCAATGATAGTTTCTTCTGTATTTTTATTATTATTATTTATAAAAAAATATCTTATATAACTAGTTTCAAAATCTAAATATAACTAAAGATAGTTGGCTCTTGTTATGTATTTTTAAATGTTTACAATTCTTCAGAAATGAGAGATTTTTCTATGCAACACAATAAATTATCTTATATGGCATTAATAGTTTGTAAAAATATATTTTTTTCAATATTATAAAAAGCGCATTTAAATAATATATAATATAATTTTGTACAGCTTTAGTAGTGTGAAAACAAATATACATTCTATAAAAGTTTTAGACGAGAGATTTATTTGTTAAAGTACATGAGTTCTGTTTGCATAGGACTTAAGAAGTGTGTCAATACTTCGACAAAAAACTTCTATACGTCCTCCTGCTCAAAATAAAAGCTTTGTCTGAAAGATAGTTACCACAATAATGAATCACTTAGCATTCTAAAATGACTTCGATAATATCATAAAGGCTAAATAGTTCAAATTTTTCTCTATATATTAATATATTCATTAGTAGATAATTTAGATGATATTTGCCTTGCTTTCAACACGATATCTACTCACTAAATCAATATACTGTAGGTTTACATTAATCTCATTCGTTAGAATTAAGAAGTCTGTGTACCTAACTTCTTTCATCTCTTTAGATCTATCGATAATCTTCATTTATTACTTTCTTTCTTCTTTGTTTCCTTTCGTTCTAGATGTCTGATTTTATATTGCACTCTTCTTATAATAGCAGAGATTTTATTAATATACAGAATTAGCTCTTAGACATACTGCAATTCATTTTTTTTATATTAAATATAGAAGTAATTACTATTTTAAATTTGAAAACGTAAATTAATTTAAGGTAAAATAATAAAATTTCAGTTCGAAGAAAGAAATCAAAAAATATTAGTTTATTTTTGAAAATGTCAAAATTAATCTCTAAATATATAATTTAATAAAAATATTTAAGAAATTTGTTAAGGATTTGATAAAATAAAAAATGTTAGACATTGCCAATTTATAGATATGATCATTTTATAAAGTACCATGAAGAATCTACAGATTTTCACGACACAGTTTTTTCGTGATCTTCTGATATGGTTCTAAATAATAATGATTAATTGATTTTCTTAAAGATTTAAGCTGATAACAAACCGAAAATTTTTATTTACAATATATAAATAAATTTTTAAGAACGTAAAAAAATGTTTCAGCCATTTTAATATCCACACTTAGTAGCTCTTGTAAGAGTTATAAAAAATCGATCTTTTCTCATTTTATTTAATGCTTCTTCCGAAATTAAAGTTTTAAAATTTTTACGTATTATAATATATTTATTATAAAATATTAACTCTGTATAAGTGAATTATATATTTAAAGTATAATTATTAAAATAAATTTATTCATATACCATAAATCGTTTGAAAAATCTAAAAATTGTAACTAGATGACCTAGATATTAATACTGTATTTTCTTAACTTAATTATAATTTCGTGTTATGTCAGTTTAATACATAAAAACAATTTTACACAAAGTTCGATATAAAAATATCTAACAAAAATTAAATTATCAATTGTTAGAATGATTTTTTAATATAAAAGAGATTGTATACGCGTATTTATTATATATACAGTATATATAAAATAAATAAATACCAACCAGAAATAATCTTAAAGAAAATTAAAGGCAATTTTGTAAATTTTTAAAATAAATTTGTAGAATTAAAATAAATGATAAATATTGCTATATAATATAATTTATTTATGGATTACGAGATAGAACTACCTATAAAACAAATCTAGGCAAGCGATTAAGAGATAATATTACTCTTTATGCTAAGAAAAATATAAAATAACCCATTATCTATATATTATTTTGACATTTAATAAACAATAAAATTTTATGTTAGATCTTATCTATAATGTTCGTCTTATCGTCATAAAATTATACTAATTATATAATTTTAAATATGTTTATAAAAGTAAGCATATTTATAATTACCGTATATATCATGTTATATAATTATAAAATCTTATAAATGTAATTTTATCTATATTTTATACCTGAACTGATTTCTTGACATTAAGAATAAAGTACGGATAAAATACTTGAATTTCTAAAAATTTAAGCATTTAATACAGTTTAATACTTGTCAGTTAATTAAGCCACTTTTTATAAAAAGTTGGCTATATCTAATTTGTCCATTCACGAGATATTTTTATTACTAAACATCGTAGAAATTTCAAATTTTAAGGGATCATTTGTTATTATGCAAAATATATAACCTATTAATTTTGAAGATTCTCTTTATATACGGTAGTTCGTAACATTAAAACATCGTTATCACTGAAATTAGCTGTAGTTAGTAACATTAAAACATCGTTATCACTGAAATTATTTATGATATACGTGTAAGATTCTATAATCGTTTCAAAACATCTTATGCATATTTTATGGTGGTAATCTTAATTTTATGTTATTATTTTTATTGGCTAGCTATCTGCCTGAAAAATAGCTAAAATTCTTTATAAGCATGTTTAAAAATTGGTCTCTTTAATGAAAGCTATATCAAATTAATTTTGATATCTCTATGTTAAGTTTCAAGATAGCTATTATTTTAAAAATCTATATGCAGTAGGCCTTACTTGGAACCATTGATATATCTTATTTACAGACCCAACAAATGATTAAAAAATATTGTTGTCTCATTAATTAAGCGCGCACGATTATCTGCAGAGATAAACCAAATCTTTTAGATAATCAATCTCGTGACTGATCACGATCTAAAAATTATTCAAGTTCTTCCATCATTCCTATTCGGGATGTGAGTTTATAATCTGGTTTTCACTTCAAAACTGAATCTGAAGAAAACAGACCTTTTTAACATGAAAATTAGTAATCTGATTTAAATTTCATATGTTTTTTAAATATTTAATTGGTTAAATCGCTATAGAATTTATGAAAAGTTATATTCATCCATTGGCGTTCCTAGCATTGATGTCACCCCTTCGCCCTCAATATTATATAAATATTTGGTCGTTAAGAAGCATAGAAGTTTAATACAAACCAACAGTCAATAATAAACTATAAACTATAACATTAATAATATCACTCAAATGATATTATTAATGTTATAGTTTATAGTTTATTTTGCGCAACATAAAGAAAGTATTTTGCGCAACATAATACTTTCTTTATGTTGCGCAAAATACGAAATTTATGTAGTATAACTTTAATCTATTGCTGCATTCATGTGATCAACGATATTCATCCATGCATTTGACTAACTAACAATATTATCCCCCACAAGTTTCTCAACAAACAAGAAATAATCATTTTTAAATGATTGTTAAAATTGGCAAAAACGCAATTTTTTAACATTTTTGAAAACATTTGGTGTCATCCCACGAAGATATCACCCAGTGCGGGCGCACCTCCTGCATCCCAATAGGGAAGCCATTGATTCATCATCACTAGTTAATTCTAGTTGGAAATACCTAGCTTGATAACTAGATTTGTCTAGACCATTAATTTTATTATGTTGGAATCACTGGAGAGATAAAAACATGGCTATCATCAGAAATCGATCGTGGATATTTCTACTAGTATATCTGTACGGAATCTTTCTCCAATCTCATTCTAAATGTTAACGTTTCCAAGTTTATATATTAAAATAACATAGAATACTGTTAAATTTTACTTTAGAATTATTAAAAATTATGACAAAATAGAATATAACTAAAATTATTTTAGATTTTTATAACTTTGGATCAACAAAATTTTCTTTCGAACAACAATGTTATTTATTAATATTGTAAATTGATCAAAGCTTCATTTTTCGTTATAAACTCATTACCAATATTTCATGAAGGATTATTTTATTCTTGATCATATTTTTAAAAAATATAACTTATATAAAATTACATAAATAAAATTCAATTTTAGTTATAAACAAGAAAAATACATGTTTACTTGCAACTCAAAAATATCAAGAGCGAATATAAAGAAAAAAATTATAAGGATCTTATGTATATTTTATGTAAAAATAAAAATAAATTTAAAATTTATATAAATTTATGTAATTATGTTTACTTCAGAAAGATAGATAAGAGATGAATATTAATAAAATTGTAAATTTTTCTAACTCCGAAATTATCTAGAGTAATTCAACCTAGGCAAAGGAAAAGTAATAAAATATTGCATGCTATAAACAGATCAAGAAAGTTAAACGAAAGTTTTAGATTTGCCTAAGAAAAGAGGCAAACCTAAAACTTTCATTTAACAACTATCAGAAAAAAAAAGATAAAAACTCAGTTGAAACTTTAGATACTTTTGTTACAGCGAATCGCTTGTTTTCTATAAAACCAGTACTTGAGATTTCTACGCTTCTAGCCAATCTCAGATTTCAAATGTTTTTATTCTTACTTTCTAATACGAACGAATGATCTGAACAAATCTTTCTGGTATGAACAATTTTGTAGGATTTCTTTTTTATTTGGGAAAATGCATTTTTGTATACAGTCTCTAAAAATAATATATCTCTATTAAAAATTAATCCAATAGATAATTTTTTTAACGTTCCGTCACTCTTTCTTCCCCAATTGAAAGAAAGAATTCTGTATAGAAAATCTTATATGTAGAAAATCTAAAATTACAGAATACTTTAATTTAAGTATAATTAACGATTGAAATATAACATTTTTCTGAGAAATCTTGTTAGATTTTATGAGGATCTGTAATATTATGTTATGTATGCAATCTAAGTATGACTGCATAAGAGGCAAACATCTACATATATATAAAAAAGTAATATTTGTCTGTTCGTCTATCTTTTCCGCAAAAGGTTCCTCACCGTTTGACCTCTCGGGACCAAACTTGGCCTAGATATTCCCTCGGCCCTGGGGATAAAATAGGCTATCTTGGGTCGAGATCGCCCAGAGGGATATTTTGGGATAGAAGCGAAAATGGGTACATTCAAATCTTACAGTATCACGCCCGAATTCGGGATGACGTCACAATCCCATTAAATTCACAATCCCTAGGCAAAATTTAAAAATTCTGCTTAGGGACAATACAATGAAGATTAGTAAAACGATCAATTTTTCGATAGGTATAACGCACAATATCACAGCATTATGAATTTCAATGATCCTCCAAGTAAATCTTCAAATCGAAGAGCGGAAAGACAAATAAACTCATCTCTGAAAACTGTTTGTGAACCTTCTGAAAATTATGAGGGTTGTATTAACTAAATTAGAACAACTGAACGGCTGAAAATGTAAAAGAAATCAACCTGAAAATAATCAAAGCAAAGTTTTTTCTAATACACTGTATATATTTTTAAAGTATGCCCGAGCAATACCAGGCTCATTTTGCTAATAATCTGTATTTTTAAATGAAATCAAAATCACGATTTTAAATGTATTGTCTTTATTAAGAATTTTGATGGAAAATACTTTTCTAAAGTACCATACTAGAAGCAAAACTGGTGATAGCGTTAACAGACTTCTTGACATTGCACACAATACATTCTGTAAGATTTGAAGAGTGCTGATCGATAATGTCAGGAAGTATTATATAGAAAAGTTTTATTGGTAAATTTTTTCTTTGTATTGGGCTAAAATTGTTTTCACTAAGAATTTCAAGCTTTAGTTAGAATGAGTTACAATGGCTAAGATATGACCAAAATCTTGTTATGAATTGCCTGTTAGATAAGAGAGAAATAACAGATTTTTTTAATATAGAGAAAATAATTCACGATTTTATCATACTTTAATCCAATTTGTTTTAGTAAGATTCGATGGTAACAATTCGGATGTGGGTCACAGGATGATGCAAATGTGACAGTAACTACTAGTATTATTGTATCATCATACATCATTGCGATGTCATCTGCCATTAGGTACTATAGTAAAGTCACTGTGAAGGCATCTAATATATGCTTCATCTTAATACTTTCACAATATAGGGTATTACATCATCACAATATCATACATTGTTATGTCACTGCACGTCGTTCGTCGATATGTAAGACATAAAAATATAAAACAGATATCGTGTTTGTACCTAAACAAATAAGGAAGAAATTATATGCAAAAATGCACATAAATTTCCGCTAGCGCATGCTAATAATCAATAAACAAAAAATTCGTCTCAATAAATATTTATTTATTTATTTAATAAATAAATAAATATGTAACATATGTAATTTTATATGTAACATGTAGAACATACATAAATTAAATTTGAATTTTATATTTTATAAATTTTATTTTAAACGTTCAAATAATTTTTATTCAGTTTTTCGTATAAAAAATGCAAAAAAAAATTTATAAATGTATAAATTTTTATGATATTTTTCATCTTGCTTATTAATGTCGTATTTTCAAACGCTATTTCTGATAGGTATGGTTACAGAAAAACTTAAAATTACTTTAAATTATCAAAAACTATATTAATTTTAATTAAATCATTTAGTTACAAGAATAAAAAATATTTATTAAGTTAAACTGAAATGCATGAATTATGTCAATATTGATTTAAAATTACTCGTGTGAGATTGAAAGAATTGATTAAAATATATTGACATTCTAAATCTGTAATATTTTACCAGTTCTTTTTAGTTCGAGGAACTTTCGCAAAAATTCCAGTCAATATAGTATAAATTAAATAAATAAATTTCTCTGAGAATAGCAGTTTTAACAATTGATCGTATACAAACAATAAATCAAATGAAAGTTCGAAGAAAAAAATTCCATTCGTTACGTATGCAATCTTTTATTTAAAATTTTTTTCAATCGAAACTAGCATACAAAATGAATGAAAATTGTACATCAGATTAAAAATCAGCAAGTAGAAAAGAGAAAAGAAAATTAAAAATAATAAGCCAATCGAAAAATTAGTGGCTCAGTTTCTGTACAGTTTAGTTTACAAAATATATAAAAACAATGTTGTGTAAGAGATAAATTTTTTTATATGATTCTATTGATAACTTTAACGAAACTCAGAACAGTTTTGTGCGGTTCTGAAGGATTAATCTTAGAAAAAAACAACAATAAAGAGTGCATTAAAATAAAATATTTTTGTAGAAAATACTAAGACATAAATAATAAATATTTTAAATATGTTTATTGAAATAATGCGTTTACAAAGTTCTTCATCGATCGATCAAAGATTTATAACTCAAAAACAAATTTTAAATATATGTGTTATTTTTGATATTATGATTAAATTAAAGGGATAAAATTATTTATATTTACGATCATAGTTATTAAAATAATTTATAGAGAAAATTTATAATAATTCAAATGAAAAGGGGTGTATTTATAATAAAGAAAAGCATTTATAAATCTTTATAATCCTACAAATATTTTCTAACGGAATTCAAAAAAGTATTCAGCCATTCGAATGTATTCTTCCTAAATTACATTCCTGTAAAGAAAAGAATTCTTTTATATAAAAATAGCATTGATCTGTATCAAAACTGAATAAAGCAAAGAACAAGTTGTAGAAAATTAATTCGATTATTTATAAAAATTAATTCGATTATTTATAAAAATTAATAAGTTAAATATTTAATTTAAAATAAAATTTAAAATGTTTTTTTTTCCAAATTGTTAATTATAATAGGATTAAATATATTTTTTTCAATTAAAACATTACATTTTAATTAAAAAACTTCATAAATTTAAAGATTATAATGAACGGTAAATAATAAGTTTTCGTTTATTTTATTAAATTTTTAATACTATTGATCAACACTATTAAATCTAAAAATATTAATTGTAATAAGATTAAATATTTTTTCCCAATAAAACATTGCAATTTAATTATAATAGGATCTTCATAATTTTATAATGAATGACAAATAATGACTTTCATTTATTTTATTAAATTTTTAATGCGATTAACAAATTATTCAATCTAAAAATATTAATTCTAATAAGATTAAATTATTTTTAAATAAATTATTACCGTTTTATTTTCTAGTTTCGAATGAGAATATCTTAATACATTTTTATTACTTCTTCCTTTATTTCTTTAATTTACATGCGCTTTTTTTTAATGAACGATAATAAAAATTCAACATCAATAAAAATTAATAATTAAATTACAGTTTTATATTTTAATTAACTGATAATTCTATTTAAAAAAAATAAAATGCGACTTAATAGATTTGTCAATAAGAATCGCTAAATGAATAATCAGCGGAACTAACGTCGAGAATTGCTCTTGATAATACAGGAAATAAATATATCTATAAGTGAACAAAAAGTAGATCTACTTAAACGTGTAATTTTCTCAAACACGAATTGAATAAATAAAAAATTTCCTGCTAAATCATAAAAGCTCATGGTTCTAGGAAATTTAATATTCTCTCCTTCAACTAGTTATTAAGGTCATTGACCTAAGTATCAATAATAAGGAAGTATAGATTCGAAGAATGTCACGAGTGTATATATACATCGACATTCAACAAAAATGAAAACTTTTAGTATGAATGAATATCTCGTTAAACTTGAAAAAAGCTTTAATATGAAGTCACGTAGTCATCTAAAATTGCCAATCTTGATCATAATAAGGTTCTGGATTATATAACAAATATTTTCAAATGAAAATTTGACTATATCTTCAAATTTTATTTTCTTTAACAAATATGAAATAGATATTTTATTTCACGAAAATTAATTCTTATTTATAGAGATTTTTTGTTTTTTTTGAAGAAATGTTGATTTCCTATTTCCGATAGTTTTTTAAAAAAATCTTTTTAAAATAAATATAGCAAAAATTTTCTTTGAATAGAATTCCGAAATGGAATAAATATTTAAATCAAGGAAAAGGTACGTGTCTGAATTTCCAATTTTTCTGAAAAACTTCTGAAAAATGTTTATCGATATCACGCGTTATCCATATAATATAGATTATTTTCTGCTTAATATAGGTAACAAAATTCGTATAAACGCTTTCTAGAATTTTGATATCTATTATAAATTTCGATATATATATATATAAGCTTATTATGCTTTTTTAATATGTTCTTTTTTTCAATTTTAAAGAATTATTAACCAGTTTAAAAAATAGATTATGTTTAAATCTAAAATGCAAATCTGTTTTGGTCTATTTTATAATTCATTGTTTTAAGTATACATTTTTCAAATATGTTTCAGCCTGTTAAGTAAAATCGATATAGTTATATCGATAATGAATGGTAAAACAAAAGTTTATTTAGAAATTATCAACTTGTTGGCAGCAAAAATCATTCAATTCATGTAAGGAAATAATTAAATTTTCTGAAAACTTATTAATATGAAAGAAAAATAAC
Organism: Androctonus mauritanicus; assembly: GCA_011317285.2. Classification (NCBI taxonomy): domain Eukaryota; kingdom Metazoa; phylum Arthropoda; class Arachnida; order Scorpiones; family Buthidae; genus Androctonus; species Androctonus mauritanicus. The sequence goes on along the minus strand of WUQG02405123.1, from coordinate 1,655 downwards.
AAAGAGAATTTAATTCTAATGTATATTATAACGTTCTAATAAGTATTAATTATAGTTTTAATCATAATTAATTAGTTTTGCAATTTTATTAATTAAATTAATTTTAATTTTGCATTTACATTGATAATTTCGACTAATTATTCGGTAAATTAGCTATGATAGTTAACTTTCATAGCTAATTTACCGAATTACTTTGATCTTGTATATTTTCGTCAGTACTTGTTGTTATATTTTTTAACTTATTCCAATCATTTCCAAAGAATCTTGTGTTTACTTTCAGAAGTAAATCCTCCAGTAGTAGTGTCTTTTGAATTACATAAATTAATTAGAAGGAAACTATCGAATCCATGAATGAAGATAGACAATTGCACAGTATCAACGATATCAATATTTATCAGTTGCCCAGTGCATAATTGTCAAATAATTTTATTCGCAACTTATATTGTTCAAATAAACTCTTCCAAAATTTATTATACCAGACAAAGTGGTTGATGTCTCAAAAATTTTTTAGTCTTTTATTACAAGCATTTGATATTCATTGTATCCATCCGTTCATTCATAAATATATCTCGAAAACCAAACATCTCAGAGCATTCAAATTTTAAGCGAACAGCATCCAAGATGCATGCCTATCAAATATGCAATACTGTTACAAAATGGAAGCTATTTAAATCATTAAAACTGAAACTTTTTGATTTTTCTCTGAAATTTGATATCATAGTTAATTGAAAATATTTTAGGTATATTTTACAAGAATGATATTTTATAATTTCTTTACCATACATAGATATGGGATCATTTGCCAAAATGTCTGAAGAATAATCCATTCAGATCATTCAGATTTTACAATATTGTTCTTTTTCTATTTAATTTATACGGATATATTATTATTATATTTGTATTATTATTATCTAATATATATTAAACTGAAGTATCCATATGTTCGCATTATAAGATGGTGGCATTTGAAATTAAAAAAAAATCTATTTGTGTAATGGAAACTATTTATCTTTCATGAAATTCTTTACAATCATTTGAAATTAAAAAATGACTATAACGATATCTACTAACAGTAAAAACTTTATTTAAATTATTTATGTTTATATATATATTTTTGATTTATTAAATAAATAACATTGTTCGGCAAATTTTGAATAGATAAAAAAAAATTTTGGTTTCGCAATTATTTCTGCTGTTATAGTATGTCGGGATAAAATGCTGCATTGAGTAATAAACTGTATTGATACAAATAATATATTATTTTAATAAGATAATTTAGGGATTGATATCCACTGATAGCATGGGCATGCTATTTATTAGTCGATGCCAGAGGTGAATGACAGTTACAAACATCTTCGATTCTCGCAATTATTTATAGTCAATTTTCGTTATTCGCGGTAGTTACGTTCTGTAAATTCTTCGCGAACACTGAATTAGCGAATACTGATCCATTGTGCCTATGGGAAATATAGAGTTAAGTTCATGCGAACCTTTCCAACATTTTCATTCTTGCTTTTTGTAAGTTTTTCTGTTTAAAGACATTCTATTTAATGTACAGTCCCGTGCAAAAAGTTTGTCAGGTTCTGTCTAGGAGAGGAAGTGGCTGACTCACCATCGAGTATTACGTCAGGCACTAACGTCCGAAGACGCTGCGA
>WUQG02405112.1:0-16989 GCA_011317285.2 Androctonus mauritanicus | reverse complement strand
TTAAAATTTCAACACTCTGATCTTTAAAAAAAATTTTAGTTGCTTGTTGAAGTATGGATACTCAAATTATTTTGTTGGATGAAAATTTTCTGTCCATTAAAACAATTTTCCTGAATTGTTTTCATCCATGGCAATATTTTATCATTGAATTGCTTGACGTACGCTGCTGAGTTTTGGCAGCTATTCATTTCATAAAGCAAATACTCAATATTTGAACAAATCACTGCAAAGAACATGACAGAGTCTCTATCAAACTGTCTCTTCTTTCTATTTTGAAGAGGTTTTTTTGTCACTAGAATGCAACTAGAACATTTCTTTATCCACCTTTCCATAATTAAACTTTTGATGACAAAGATGCTTTCAGATTGTTTACACAGAACCTGGAAGTGTGTCTTCTTTCAGTGCATTTGCAGTAACTCTTTGATTCTTCTCTTTAAATCACTTAAGTCATTTTCAAGTTCTTCACATCACATTTAGTAGAGATTTTATTTTGTTATTTTTCTTTCTGTTATAATAATTTTTAATTATGTATTGAATGTAGACTTTGATTTTCCAATAAGTTTTGAAATTGCACTGAGGGAAAGGCCTTCAGAATGTCTCTGCTTCAGAAGAGCAATAACTGCAAGATCAATTTTTGTTTTTGAAAAGTCTCATCTTGTTATATCTGTAGACAGAATGTATGTTATGTTCATAAATAGAAATTTATGAAAATTCACATTTGCATAACTTTTAAAAAAAGAGTATAAAAATCACTGCTCTCTCTAAAATGTAGAAAATGTATTAAACTCCTAAAAATTCTAAATTAAATATGCTTTGAAAATTGAGTTTAGATTTATTGTCAGTAATTCACACAAATATATTTAAAATAGTTTTGGATTTTTCCATTTTTTTTTTTTTTGTATAATTTTAAAGTGTATGAAAATTGCTGCTCCTGAGTGTAAGTGTTATGACACTAGAAATTGACAAACAGAAAATAGATAAATTTTGATGAAACTCCCATGCAAAAATTCTTATATACTTGAAAGAAAAGTCTTAAACTACATTATGCCTATCACCCTTATTTTGAAAATTGGGAATTGCTTATAATGGAAGTTTTTGGCATGGCTGGAATATAAGAACATTCCAGATTTCACTAGAATTCTAAACAACAGATGGAATTATAATAATACATGAATAGCTGATATATTTATAGCAGTCATTTCAAATAGTATTTTTAATTTATTTTGTCTTTGTGTACATAATTTATTTTTTTAAATTCATATATTATAATAGACCATGCTGCCAAGCTAACAACATAGATATATTCTGTGGGATTTTACTCATAAAACAAGGTGAAACAATATTACAGAATTTGTGAAAAAGGTGTGTCAGGCATACTTTAGTATAAAGTTTAGAGATCAAAATAAGACAAGTTAACATATCAAATCAAGTACATATATGCAATGAGCAATTAAAATATTGACTCAAAATAAAAAAGTATCACCTTCCATTTGCTATTCCACTAAACACACATTTTAAAAATAAAAAACAATGTATTGTAAAACATGCCCTTTTAAAATGAAAAAAAATAAGAATTTACATTCAGCAAAATGATATAGACAGAACTGTATTGTGCTATCTTACTGAAATTATCATTTTGCAAATGGCTTGATGATAATGATTTTATTTCAGTTTTATAATTAACAACATTTTAGAAGTGAAATTTTCAATTAATGATTTTTAAATGCAAACTATAATATTTAAATAATTAATGTGGAAAACAATAAAAATTTTTAGAACATTAATTACTATATAAATTATATATGATTTGAAAAATTCCTATAATACTGTATTATATCATGATATCTATGATCATTTAAATCATCATAAAATATCTATCAGGTGGATTCTTGCAGAGTATTTTACAATCCTGCAAAAGCCTGGAAGTCTACTCATTAATGTTTTATATTGTTAAATTAGATATAATTTCAATTCTTGCATTAAATATTTTCCTGTAAATTTGTAATTATTATATAGTGAAATGGATAATCATCTTTCAGACAAAATCTTTTGATGAAATAGAAAAATAATTATTGTTCTACTAAAATATCATAAAAAAAAATATAAATTAAATTTTAAAAGATGAAAATTATTAAAAATAAATGCAATGACTCATTCTTGAAAGTGATTTATCTGCATAAATTATTTAGATGGAATAAATGGAAATAAGTCACATTCAATATTCAATAACTGTATGAATATGCATTTATATCTTTGATAGATTCAAATAAAGTTTACTAATGTTTTTCCAAAGTTATTATGAACTAGTCTTCCAATGATTATATATGATTTTCTTTTAACAATATTTTTTCATATCTCATCAAAGACAATAACTTTTATATTGATATTAAGTTTTGTTTGAATAATTTTTAAATTTTCTATATTATTGATTTTTGAGAAATTTTAATGAAATTCCTAAAAGCATACATAATCATAAAAAATCTTGTGAAAATTTTATAAAATTAACATTTAATGAAAGTACTCTATATTCAGGGTATTTCAAACCCAATAATAGTAGTGGTGAATTAGATTTTTAGATTTAATATCCTATGGCACACAATACTAATGTGTTAACATTATACAAATTATCTTTCTTAGAATCTGCTCTCAAAGTTTTATTGAAAGAATAAATAAATATATTCATCATTTCTTAATTAAATGGTTTGAAATCTAAATAAAAAATGTTATTAACTATGTATTTATATTAGATATATGTAGAACTAATAAAGCATGATCATAGATAAAGAATTATGTAAGAATCAAAAATTTAATTATAAGAAATATGTTTTTTTTTTAATTATACAACTTTTTGAAAATTTAAAGAATTTCAGCAAACTTAAATAAAGTTTAAATATAAAAAAAATCTCTAAACTGAAAATACTGTTTTACCATAAATTATGGTATTTTAATTATAACACACATAAATAATTTTAAAAGATCAAAGTCACAATAGAGTCATCAGTCATAGTCTCATAGAACAGATTTTTTTCTCCATGTTATGAGGAGTAAATTGTATGCTTTATTTAATATGATTATAATATCAATACTATTTATTAATAAAGTTTTGTCTGATAAACTAAAATAATTTTGAAATAATAATAGAAATTAAAATTTTTTTTATATATTTGTAAAATTTAAAAATTAAGAATTTATTAGTTTGAAATAATAATATCTGGATAATTATAATATTCTTACAAATATTTCTAATGTCAAACATTCTTATTGCCTACCTAATGCAATAAAAGTCTTCTAATTTTAGTACCATTGATGTTTTAAGACCAACTTATCAGCTTTATCATTTTCTTTATCCATATGCAATCACTATAAACAATTTGGGTAACCATTGGCAACGGTAATCACACAGTTACATTTCCTGTTTGAGATCAATAATTTTATCAATATTAACAGTTTCAGTTTATTAGATATGATTAATATTTAATGCAATTTTTAGATAGTTATTTTAAATACATAGTATGAAAATATTTTTCTAATTAATATGTTAAATTATATTAATGTAAGCAAAAAATATTTTAAAATAAATAACTAATTAAATTAGCATAAAAAAAGATTTAAAAAATATATACAATACATATATACATATAGTATTTTAAATTTACAAAATAAATCACTTTCTAATGCTTACACTGGTATATATTTTCCAAAACTGTATTTGATAAACTATTGGCACTTATTAGAGAAAATAGAGTGATTATCTAAACAATTCAAGGTATATCGATAGCATTTCTGCTGAAGAATTTTTAGATTTAAGTGCAATAAGTTCTCCATCATAAAAGATCATGACTATCTTCATTTAAAAATCTCTATACGCTATGATTAGCACAGAATCTCTTTGTATACATCAATTTATCACTCTTTGGCTACATGAATTTATGCTTAATTAACAATTCCTTTTCAAAATGGATAAAAAAATAATTAGAAATGTATGTATATGCTTTACTACAACGTTATATTTTGATTTCTGATAATAATTTTATGTCCAACAAAGAGGACAGTTCATATTGATTCATTAGCTAAGTTTTTAGCAAAGCCTGCCATAAGTCATCAATACATTTTCTATTATGGAGTGTAGTCACTGTTTGTTGTTCACTACTTTCATCATCATCATTATTTTTTAAGTAAAATGTTTTCAATAATTTTCATTCTCCAATTTTCATTTTTACTGTAACATTCAACAGAGATATCTATATTTTTATCCTCTTCAAATTTCTAACTGTTTGAAGATCTAGAATGACTTCATCATCAGCAGTATCTGTTTCTGAAGACTAATCTTTTTGCTCATTTCTGTGGCTGTTGAAGATGACATTAACAAGTTTTCTTCAATTGCTTCTAATAGCCTTTCCATAATATAAATTTTTTATCATCTCCATATCCATTGGATGTACCAAAGAAGTTGTTGGCAGGCAGAGATTCCAATTGGATATTTTTCAAGTCTGTACACTTAGAGTGAGCAGCACAGTTATCAAGAATCAAAAGAACTTTTTATGACTTTTCCAATTCTGCATTCCACTTCATTAACCATTCTTTAAAAATTGCTGAAGTTATCTATGCATTTTTATTAGCATGGTAAACTGTTCATTTGTAGATTTTTAAAGCATCTAGCCTTAGCACTTTTGAGAATAACCAATAGATAGCTTTTTTGTTATCTCTTGTCATGTTAGAAACATACAATACAGTTATCTGATCTATTACTCTTTTTGAATCTGATAGCTTTGTGTAACTGTAGCACAAAAAAACCATTGGGTGTTGCGTGATAAAACAAGTCTGTTTCATCTGCATTATAAATTTTTTCTGCAGAAAATTCCTGAAGTAATATAGATAATCTCTTGTTTTTCCAGTCGTCTGCACATTCAGCATCAACATTTTCTTTCTTGACATGTGATCTCTTAAATTTAACCCCATGTCTTCAGGATAATCAACAATCTATAGGTTTAAATCAATCATAACCCAGCATCTTGGCTAACTCTTCTGCCATCTTTTTTTAACATTGGTCCACTGACACACACCTCCTTGTTTGTTTACAACAGAAAACCATTAATTAAGAGTGTTTTTGACCTCAGGATCTTTACTTGTATGCCTCCATTTCAATGATAGTCCCTGCTTTCCAATATGCATCCATTTTTTTTAGCTCTCCTTGCTGTTGAATTAAACATGGATGTAATGGATGGTTTTGGACTTCCAATAATCTTTGATAGACATTGAAGAATTATATTAGGAGGAAGATTTTTAATATGGTCTAGTAAAGAACTTTTTTTGGCTAGCAATAAATCTTTGTGGCATTTTAACTATATACAATACCAAAACTTTTTCACATAGCTATACAGTACTATTATAAATCAATACCAAAATATTCAATGACAGCAATAAGCAAAAGACACTCAGATAGAGGTGTGAGCCATTGTTCTGTGATATGCCTATTAATCCAATTTGGAACAATCACAAGAGTTTCTGTTTGAATAGTAGAATTTTCTAGATTATAATAGTATCACTGACTAGTAGAATTATTGAGATATATGAGAGGACTTCAGTGATAAATAATTTCTATAAAATTGTACTGATTTATATTATGTTAATATTGGAAAAGAGAGACAGGAAGTTCAATAGATTGATCAGATAAATCAGATTTTGATCTAAATAAGCAGAACATACAGAATGTATTTTCCTTATTTTGGATTTGTTCTTCAGCATTTGGTCCATATAGATGGCTGGTCAGATTAACCAGAATCAATTGTATAAATAATATACAAGATATTCCTAAAAGATCTGGTCAAATTTAAATCACAGATGCTACTTATCAAAACAAAGCAATCCATATATACATAGATCCAGAAATGTTTCTCTTTTGAATAACACAATGTTTAGAAGTATAAATCATATACATAATTCCTGCAAAAGAGAGCAAAATTATGGGTTATTTTCAGCCATTCAAATTGCCTCTAACAGCTTTCATTTTGTTACAGTTAATTGTAAATCACAGTTTACTACAGCCATCATGAGACTAACCAGTCTATTAAATTATATGCTTTTACATCCAGTGTTATCTTGAAAGGAAAGTACTTTCTGACCCATGTTTATGTGGACTTTTTGCTTTGTTTGATGAATAGCATCTGTGATTTAAGTTTGGCTAATCATTTTAGGAACACCTTATATATGTTAAAAGAAACCACTTTATATTGCCATGAGTCCGGAATGGTTTTTATACTGTTTTGAGATTAACAATGGGAACATTTTGGGATCAAGAATGCTTTGTATATATATATACAAAGCATTCTTGATCCCAAAATGATATCAAAATCATTCTGGACCCATGGCAATGTAAAGTAACTTCTTTTAAATCTCTTCAATAGATAGATTAATACAAGTGACAGTTCTTCCTCCATAAAGTGAAAAGACTAAAATTGAATGAAGCTAAATGACATGGATACAACATAAATTTAATAAAAGAGTTGCATACAAAAAATATCTAAGATTAATATAACAAGCAAAATGATAAATATATGGAAAGAGAATAGTTACAAACATATTCTCTCTCTTTTGATATCTTATGTTTTTGAGATGTCAAAATTAATGGTATGTTAAAACTTGACAGAAAAGAAAACAAGATTAATATTGTGCTACCTGACAAGAATACCACTTTCAATAAAATTAGAACTGATAAAGATGAACTGTTTCTGTATAGAAAAATGCTTATGTATAAAGATAGATATAATCAATTGAGATACACAACAGAAAGAACAATATATAAAAACATTTCTATTTGAATTAAAGAATATCTAAGAACATTAATTGCAAAGCATTAACAATTGTCATTGAAAGAAGGGCTTATCAATGGAATATTTATATACTGTGCATATGTGAGAAATCATGGTCATTGAACATAATACAAATAATAGACAAGGATTAATAGCTGAGCCTTGACTAATTTTCAAAAAAAAGCAAAACAGGAGTTGGTTCTGAATAATGATGACTCTATACAATCATATGGAAATAGTATGATTACAATGATGGTTAATGAATAAGAATTAAGTTGATGAAATGTTTTCTATCTGATATGAATTTTTGCATATATTTGTATATTTTTTGTTGTAACCTTGAATTATAATATCATTTTTACATATTTTTGCTTTACTTAGACAACTTTTATTGTACAAACATTTAGCCCTATATTTATCATAAATTAACACTGTAGTATAATACAAGGATCATTATGATGATTTTTACTTTTTATGATGTTTTATACTTCAATTTATTTTTAAACTGTCATTATTTAACAGTCATAAAAACTGTTAAATGACTTTTTATTTGTAAATTTTATACAAAAGTAGTAAAATATTTATCTCTAAAATCAATGCAAAGGGTGACACAGTAATGGTTGAAGAGGATCATAACCAATGATGGATTTGACTTTCTGAGGCCTAGGGATGAGATTTTTTAGGTCTTTTTTTAAATAATAAGTTTAAAAATATATATTTTATATATTGTGCTTTAGGGCTTCCTAAAAGTTGAGGTCCTGGGCTCAAAGCCCAGGACCTCAACTTTTAGGAAGCCCTATAGCACAATACAATAAATGCAATAATTAATATCCATAATGCAATAATTAAATCCATATTACATTATTAATAATTATTGCATTATGGATAATGCAATAAGCATTATGGATAGTGGTGGATCTACAATAAATGCTAATAATGGCTCAAGCATTATTAGCATTTATTGTAGATCCACCACTATCCATAGCATACTGATAAAATTACTACATATGCATTGATAGTTTGTAATAAATATAAATATATTTGCCTCTGACAATGTTTATTTTCCTATAATTTTTAAAAATAGATTAAATTGTTGCATTATATAATTTATAGTATATTAAAGTACTTTTACAATTTTTATAATATATTAGTAAATAAAAAATTTTGACTGTAAGAGCAAAAATATTTTTGAATTCATAATACTATAATTATCCTCAGATGCAAATGTAAAATTTTCATTTAACTAATTTAGCATTTAATATTTCAACTCTTTGAATGAATATGTCAAAACATTTATGTCTACCAAGGCAAGTTTCTTGATGTCCCAAGAAAACCAATTGAGTATCGCACCCTTCTTCGAAAGAAACTTGATTCAGAATAATGCAATTTATTTAATGAAATATAAAAAATATTGCATTAAACTTTATAAAAATATAAAAACAGTTTATGTTTTCTTATTTCTGTAAGTGTGTTCTGGTGATTGCATATATCTTTTAAACTATACATCTTCCTTTTTGTTTTTGTAATGACTATACATAGGGACATTTCTTTAACTAGCAATAGAAATAATATAACTTAAAAATAAATGTACAACTATCAGAACAAAGCCTAAACACACTTACAGGCATGTAAACTTCATCAGATTATACATAAGTTTTACTTTTTCCTATATTTTCTATATTTGTTAAAATTTTATGTTTAAAAGTTATATATAAATTGAACATAATTTAAAAAAAAAATGAGTTCAAAAACATAAAATCAAAATTTGTTCAACTGGAATCATAAAACTTTTATTTAAAAATTATATATTAGTTTGAAAATTATATGTGGATATCAATTCAGCTGAAAACATTCCTAAAATGTATTAATAAAAATCTGTCTGCATTTAGAACATATTTTTATTGAACTTATAATTTACTGAAGGCAGTAAGTTTTTTAATTGGAAATTTTTGATTAGTAAGTAATTTTCATTACTAGGATATAAAAAGTACATTGAAAACCATTCTGACATCACTTCATTCTTTTTATATTCTTACAGTAACAATAAGAGTTGAAAATAAAGATATACAACTACTTCTAATCAGTAACAGATCTATATAAAGGCAAATAGGGCTTGAGTCAATGACTCCAAGGCATAATGTAAAGTATATAATTGTTAAAGAAGCAATAAAACATAAAAGAATAAAATAATACCTTATAAATATCATATCTTCAGATATTTAAATCTGCACCTGCTTCCAATCCATTCCATGATATGATTGTTGAATGGTCATATCATAGGAATAATTGGTTAAACTTAATTAATCTATGATTTTGTCATAATAAAAATTGTGGAACACTCAAACTTTGCTATATCTCTGCTCTGTTAAACACTTTCCCTAAAAAACAAGTGACTGAAACAATAAAATTTTACATTTATAGATATAACGCTTTCAGTAACTGTGAAGAAACTTTTTCCTGTTAAAATGAAATATCATAATTTCATTAGATATTATGGAATATTAAATCAAAATTTTTATTAAATTTTTCAATAATTAAAAATTTTTTTAAAATATATATTGAACTTAACTATGCAGAACAAAGTGATTATACAGTATATTAAATGGCAAATATTGATTCTGATTTTAAGCATTTTAATCTGAATCATTTATAATAAATGTTTTATCCATCTTACCTGAGTGCATTTTGTTATATATTGTATAAAACAATATGATAGGACATAATTTATGTTATAGTTTGCTAAATACAGAAGAACGAGTTGAATTTTGATAACCATATTATAGTATTGTACTGTTTTTTTATAATCATATTTTTTTAAAAAATTAAAATTTTAATACTGTATATAATCTTAATATTTAGAAATTTATAATGTGTAGTGTAAAAAGATCATCAAATTTATAAGGAATTATATAAGAATTAATTATATCTTTTAAATTATTAAACTATTGGATGCACTTTCAGGATGCAACAGCATTATGCAAGAGAAATTTACATGGAATATTAATTATTATATCTAAAATTGTTCTTAAGAAGTTAACTTTCGTGTAATCTGCTTCTCTCTGATTTGGCACTTCAACAATAACAAAATAAATAATTCAAAATCTGCTAATAGATGGTAGCACTGTTGAGGAAAAAATTGAAAACATTTTTGTCTATGGTCTATACCACATTTTTATCTATACAGATTTTTGATTAGAAATAATTTAGATCGTTGGAAATAATAATATATTCAGTGCTTAAATATTATATTTATTCGCAACAATTTTGAACTTGGAAAATATTTCTGTGATTGAACTCTTATTTTTTTTTTTAGTAAATAATACAATTTGATTTCCGCATTCGGTTGATTTGATTTTTCAATTCCTGCTATTAGTTCACACTTTCCCTATTTATATTTATTTATTTATATATCTTGTTCAAATTTTCAATCGTTAATAAAATAGTTTTTATTCATCCATTCAAGTTCAAATACATTTTTTTAAACTTGTAGTGGATGACACTTGATGTTAATAAAGTTTTTTCAAATATTAATTCATTAATTAAATTTAATTAATTAATTTTAGTTTAGTTGAAATCCAACTCGGCTAACAGATGGAGCCACGTCGCTATCGCTCGAACGAAAATAGTCGAATAAATTGATTATTTTGAGATTATTAATATTGTGGTCAGTATTTAGTTTTAAAATAGTTTTTTTTTTAATTTCTAAAAGTATAATTTATTAACTTCTATTAAGAGTCGAATAGATGGAACAGAGACATATGCGAGTGCTATTGAATAAAGTGTGCAACACACACACGTAACATCGAAGCAGTATTTTGCCACTTAATATTGTGATTGTCATATGTATATACATATTTATATTAATTGTAATTATTTAATAAAAAGTAACTAAAATAAAATTTTTCTTTTTTTTATTATTATTACTTGTTACACGATAGATATGTTCTCGAAAAATGCGTGTAAAAAATATATTGTATCTATGGGAAAACAAAATTTGTTCTAGACCTAAAAAATCGCCAATAATAATACGATAAACCATATGAAAATCATGTTAGAATCTTATTATTTTTACATGCTTGCACTTTTTATTTCATAAAGATTGCACACGTATATAAAAAAGTATTATATAAGTAAATTATCATTTGAAAAGAAAAAATAAAGTACATTTTACATTAGCGCGATATGAATGAAAGTAGTATCATTTCCCGCTCTAGCATTTATGTCGTCCTGGAGAAAAAGACAAATTGCCGCTCCTTAAACATATACTTTTAAAGATATATATATTTTTTATTTTAAATAAAAATCAAATGGTTATCACTACCGACGTATTAGTAAGAGTAATGTTATTGTGTAACAAAACCACCCTTTTATAATTAGAGGTAAGATATCTAGCCTTTTTTGTTATTTAATTAAACATGTCGCTCTTTTATGGTTGCTTTCTTCAGAAATAAGGACTGAAAATATTTTTTTAGCTTTTAAGCAAAAACAGTAAATACGAAATGTAAATTGCATGATAATTTTAGCCAAAGAAAAAATCGACAAATATAAATTTCGATTAATTACGTATTTAACTTATATTTTGTCACATTCACAACCAAAATGCCGCCCCAGACAAATGTCCGTTCCTAGAGCGGGCCCTGATGGTATCAATAGAAAAATGATGATTGAGTAGAGAAAACTTTCCAAAAGACTGTACTTCTATCTGGTGAGGACTTTGAGAAAATGAACGGTAAAATAATTTCTCCACATATAGTATTCTAAACCGGTACGCGCCACCATTTTGAAAATTTGAAATATGATACATACAGTGGATTCTCGATTTTACGAACTCGTACGGACTCCCAAAAAGTTCGTAAATGGGAATGACATTAATCAGCATTAAGGACTTTATGGGACCAACTAAATACTTCATAAATTGGATTCGTAAAAACGCTATCCCACTGTAGTAGTTTTTGGAATGAATCTTTGTCAGAACGGAATTGCCGATTCGTGTTTTAATCATCAGCCTGTGGGAGGCTTATCTTTAATTCTTTAATGTACGAGTTTTTTTCCAAAAGAAGAAATTAAAGTATTGAAATTGAAGATTTGCTTTCGCACCGACTGATGATTAAAAGTGCGAATCGGCAATTCCGTTGTGTTAAAGATTTCATTCCAAAGAAACTATAAATTAGAAAATTAGATTGATGATTAAAATACGAATCAACAATTCTGTTGTATGAAAGATTCATTCCAAAACCATATCGGTTTTCAAGGCAGGTTTTCAAAATGGCGACTTCGAGATGATAAATGATAAAATTATAGTATTTCTTCACATGCAATACCTAAACCGATACTGTACGTGAAGAAATATTATAATTTTATCGTTCATTTTCTCGAAGTCTGCACCAGATAAAATTGCAATCCTCTTGGAAAGTTTTCTTTACTCGTCGTCATCTTCCGATCGGTACTATTTTCGTTCATGTGGCGATAACCTAAAATCGTACCGAAAATAACATGTTACTTATTCATAAATATAAAAATTATGCAAAATAATATGAGTCACACACATCAATGGTTACATATAAGAAGATTTTGATTTTTATTAAATTTTTTATACCATTAAACATCAAAATGTTACCTTTCACTTTAAATACCGAACTCAAAATGCAGAAAAAAAAAATTCCCTATTGAAGTTATGCATATAGTTAGGAGATATCTTGTCTAATTGGAATCAAAAACATCATCATGAAGGTGAATAATGCGAAGCAAGCGCTGCGTTTATTTAATGCGAAAAATTTTCCTTCTTTGAATTTGGGTCGATAGTGTTAAATCAAAACAAAGCGTGTAAAAAGAGAATGAAATTTTTATTCTAATTCGCGTTAAATCAAAATCTATAAAAAAAAAAAAATTGTGCAAAAACAGAACTGGTGTATAATGCGTGGAAATTGGGATACACGAAGCTTGTAGTGCTGTTGATAAGCCAAAAAACTTAGAATGCGACTTTTGTCATGTCAAAACATTCAGTCGAAACTATGAACGCCATTGCCCTACCTAGTCGGGTACAAAAACGTCCCTGGTAGGGTATTACCACTCAATGCGTATTATAATAAAATATACATTAAAAAAGTTTCTGAATTTTTTCTAGACAATTATGTAACTAAAAATGTCTGTTTTGAGATTATATTTATCTAATAAAATTTTGATGTTTGTGCAAATTTGAATATGTTTAAGTCTTCCCTTAAATGAGCGTCATTACCCTTCTTTCATCCATTTAGTTTTATTGTGTATTGCTAAAAATATATTGAACTTTGAGTCTTTTAGGTTAAATAAAATCAAAGCTAACTTAGGGTAATGGCATAGACCTATTCTTCTTGATTTAATAATATTATGTATTATTAAATCAAGAAGAATATATAATATTCTTGATTCAATAATATTTAAATAAATATTATTGAATCAAGAATATTATATATTATTGAATCAAGAATATTATATATTATTGAATCAAGAATATTATATATTCTTGATTCAATAATATTTATTGAAATATTTTATTTAAATAAATATTTGTTTTTCCGGATAGATTTATAAGATTTTATTTTAGGCTGACTTAAAATGAATAGCAGTTATGATTTACAAGTTACAAGTTGGCATTTAGTATCTATTTTATATTAATATGTAATTTTATGTAGCATTAAAGATAGATAGCGAATGATTTCTATGAAGCTTAGTGTATTAACTATAAGTTGGTTTATAGAGCAGAATCCAAAATACCTTTCGTCTGGACAAAAAATGTTAGAACTGCATTAGTAAAAGCAGACAGAAATTTTTACATTTTCAATTTCCAACTGTATGCATTTAACTTAGCAATAAAACTATAGCAATTATCCTAATTTTTGGACGGAAATAACCCCTTTAAAATTTTAGCACATTTCATTTATGAATGACTAGAGTCCTTAATGACTAGCTGGTGTATCCGGCATTGCCCGGAATTTTGGCATATCATTTGTAGGAAGATATTAGTTTCTGATTTGCAAGATTTTCTGATAATTACAAATAATATTCTACTTATAAGTAAATCTGGAAAAAATGAAAACCTTTTGGTGTGGTAGTGATATCATACATCAGAACTTTTGTGACTTCACATACCGACATTACTTGATATCGTCCATTGTATATCATAACGATGTCAAACCACTGGTGACGTTCAGGAGCATCATCCATTGTTATGTTATATATCGGACATTAGTGACGGCACTCGTTGCTACATCACATTAGCCACAGTTTTGTGACGCCATTACTACATAACATGTCGGAACTATAGTGGCGTCACTGCTATGGCATATTCATGCCACATACTGATAACATTCTGGGATGTCATCCACTGTTACATAGTACAAACGAACTTTCCCGATGTCAGTGATTGTTACGTCATAATGATGCCGTATACTGATGACGTTTGTGACGCTATTAATTGTTACATTGTGGAACGTCATCCTACTTCATATTTTCAACCAACCATAATCAGAACAACAGGCAACCATAATCAGAACAACAGGCTGAAGCATTTAAACACGTATTTTAAATTATGACTCCAAAATGCTTGGGACGATTTTGATCCAAGATATAAATGTAGGCAACAATCCATAAAAATTACTCGGTCATGACTGAATGTTGCCATCCGTCGAAGCCGGAGATGTTTTCAATCATTGGTTTCTACAAACGACACTGGTCGCTTAATCACGTGTACAGTATGGCGGATGTTTTTGAAAGTCAAAACCAAACGAACGGTTATATCATTAGTTATATCTGCAGTTAATTTTTTTGTCGAAATGATGAAGAGTCTGAAAACTTAGTTAACAAATTTAAAGTTGGATATTTTAAAGGAAAGAAATATTAAAAGAAAAAAATTATCACCATCTGAAAGAATTGTCTAAAAAAATCACTTGCGATAATATATTCAATGTTTGTTATATAAAGTATTAAAATAAAATGCTCTTTTATAATTTCTATAAGCATACAGCGATGATTTAACATACCTACGTAGCTTCAACTATGAAAATAAGCTTTGAAACATTTATAAACAGTTTCTTCTGTCATTTTAGAATAAAGCAACTCGGTCATGTGATAGTTGTTACCTATCTCCTTGAATGAGTCGTTTCTATCACGACCAGAATTTTAATCACCGATAGTGATCACTATAAATCGAATGGCATCGGTGGTTTTAAAGAATGGTTATAGTTGTCACGGTGTGACTGGGTTGTTGCTTATGTTAATACGAATATACTCCCAGAGTACCCTATATTCGATGGTGTAGTGAGGTCGAAACGCACTAGTAAACAATCATTCCAGTATATTTTTCTACAACCGCAACGCGTACCAGTACAATTTGTCTGAAGACATTACATCTGTTATAATATCTTTGAATTTAATTGAATAATGAAATTAATTATATGCAATTAACTGTTAAATTCATAACTTCGAATTAAAGATAAAATGTCAAAAAATTCTTATTTTTAATGAGAGTCTTCAATCAACAATACAATGTGCACATAGGGACTTATTAACCCTTTAAAACTCTGAACATTACTACAGCTACTATAAACAGAGTGAATGATTCCATGTAATTCATCAGAATGCGGCGCGATTTTAGTTGTATAAATAATAAATTGATACAAGATCTCGATTATTAATTGAACACGTTTCCAATTTAGGCCCGATCCACAATATCGAGCCGCTCACGATTTGATCTTTCTCCACTCTCAGTCCAGTCATTTTACAATGTGTTCACATAATCGCTCAGCAGTAAATCTGACAGTGAAACCGGTCTCCAGATTGGACGTAGTCGTTTCTGCTGTAGAAAATCTTTATCTGAGAAATTAGCAATTATGGCTTTAAATTTTTCATCTAAAGAGTTATCAATTATAGCTATTTTTCTTGATGATGAAAATATTAAACGAAAAAAGATTAAAAAAAAGGTTGTGGATGCATTCAAGTTTAACGCAAAAAAAAAAAAAACTTGAAGGAGAATATTACACCTTGTATCTTCATTTAATAAATGAAAAGTTAAAAATATTTTCGAATGAATTTTCTTTTAATTATTATTATTCACTATAATAAGATGATGGTAAGTTACAATAAACCTGGCTTGTTTTTGACCAATTCAATGACTTTTTATCTAAAATGAAAAAATCGCTATATTAATTTCACTTTGTATATATTTATGTAGATAAACTTGAGGGTAAATTAATTAATTTATAAACATGTCTTTTTCAGAATTCCATATAGGTTTTTCATTGTTCATAGCGTATAACTTTTTTTGAACTTTTAAAACAATAAAAGCGCTAGAATGAAGTTGATTGAATAAAAAAGGCAATTCACACTATCGGTATATGTCCAAACAAATTCGGTTACGCTCCGGTGAAATATTCTTTCCGATCAACCTTGACTGGAGCGTGATTGTACGAAATTCGACCGTTTCTCATAATGTGAAGTTCTGTGAACAAGCTCGTTACAAACAATGCAGAAATATTTGACTGGAGAAATAGAACCGTGAGCGGCTCGATAGTGTGGATTGGGCTTTGATGTTCATAAAACTACATGGGCCTTCCTTAGAAGAATGGAAACCGGAATCATATGTCAAAAAATGGCTAAGAAATCATCGTTGGACTGTCAACCAACAAACGAGAATTGCCAAACCAAAGAAAAATATCAGATCCAGTTTGGAATTTTATGTAAATGTTCACTTAAACAACATCAAAAGTATATATGTAACTTATATAATAAACAAATGTTGAAAATATTTTATAGAATTTTTTTTAATCTCTATCTATCCATCACGTTGCGTCTCGTGAGGGATAGGCAGAAAGGACAATGTCACATAGTTCGATCCTGACATACTTGCTTGGTTTCTGTCACATTCATATAATTCCTCGTACATGCTCTGCAATTTCTTCTATCTATTCGACACCAATTTTCTTGTTAAGAAGATAGCGTTTTAGTACTTCTTTTTTTAAGCATATATCACTGCCTATGCTACCCACAGGGAAAATCATCCTGCAAAGTTTGGTCCCGATAGGTCAAACGGTATGAGAACCTTAGTAGAACAGATAGAAAGAACGACCAAAATGTGCCCCATCCTTTGAGGCGAATTTGATTTTTGAATCCTATGTTACCTACAGGATCATAGAAAGTCACTTGC
>WUQG02405101.1:0-16990 GCA_011317285.2 Androctonus mauritanicus | reverse complement strand
CTGCGACGCGACTCTACAGTCCGGCTGCCTGGCACCAACTAAACACGCACGGCTGACTGGCAGTGACAGAACCGGGTCTCGCTGCCTCCGGCTAAGCAACTTTTCCACCCTCACGCTGCCACGTTTTCCACAAGAGACACAGGTGGCCCCGACCACACCCAGAACATACAGTGCTGTGCGGTTTTTAACATAACAATAGTTGGAGCAGCGACCTGCCCCTGGGTTCTGCGTGACTGAGCTGCAGCCCTTGATCTAGTTGCCTTCCCTCTTTGAATGCACGAGCGCCGTCTAGACTCCCCTCTGCTAGTGGTAATGGATCAATGATGTGTGCCAGATTGTCTGGCTGGGTCTCACACAACAGATGGGCCAGCGAGGAAGAGCGGAGAAGAAAGGTCAAAGGGGATATCGCCAGTTCCCATCTCTCTCTCTCTCTCTCTTGGCTACCGATCGTCGTTCCACGCTGCAAATGACCAAAACTTCGATTCTAATATTACGAAACTACACGCTAGTCTGAGGCAGATAATGGATATCGAATGAATGCTCGGGACAAAGACTAAGAGCAGGAGGCACGATTTTTACCTCTCCCCCGCGCACTTTGTTACTATCCCAGGATTGCAAATCGCGGACGGTCCAATGAGCTGAGACCAGACGCTGGTCACGTGTAGCGGAGCAGAACAAAGTGCTGCATCCATTTTAAACATTCAACATTCTCGGTTTTTATAGTAGATCCCCCGTCTTCTGAATGAAACCAGTTTATAATCCAGACTGACTCGAAATTATTCCCATTTCTGACAATACGACTCTTCCACTTACACATTTATGTAAATGCCTTCTCCATGATACATAAAAAAAAATCCGTGTCAGTTATATTTATTCCTATTATTTAAATCACCTGAATGCCAAATGACAACGAAGGTCACCTTGACTCTCCGCTGGTAGAAAAAAAAGTTGCACATCATTGAACTCCTGACCCGTGCTAACTTCCCTTTTTTTTTTTTTTCTTTTTTTTCTCTTCTTCTTCTTCTTCCCATCGTCCAATAGTGTTTGTTCTCCACTTCTTATCTATACAGGATGTAAGTACTTTTGACAAGACCATCCAGTCAGGTAAAGTACAAAGTTCTAATCGAAAGGATCGAGGGAAAAAAGCGAGAAATCAATTGAATAGTCACGGTAGAAAAACCAAGCAGTGGATCAATATCCAGAAGATTTCTCCAATCTAACTCCCTTGATACTAATAAACCTTTACTCAAGATGCAATTCGAACGATTGCTATAACTCTCGCGGGTCGTGTCAATTGGTTCGAAGGTGATAAAATTGCTTTTGTTTTCTTTTTTCTTCTTATATTTTTTAACTTTTCCATTCAGAACTCGTTCCGAATTCTTACAAAACATATTTTAATTATACGTAATTTAATTTGAAACCAGAAAGATCCACGTGGCTGTTATAATAAGAGTTCATCTCTTTCAGAACGGACGAGATGAGAGAGAGATTTTTTTTATTTTCAGCAATTCGTTTTAATGCAGAGCACGTGTTCTAAATCTCTGCTAAAACTTGCTATCCTGTTTACCATATTTCGGTGTATATTGCATAATATTTACATAACAGTCTTGTATGCGTGTACAGAAGAATGGAGTCTAGAAGACAATGAGGAAACTTAAAGAAAGAGATCCAATAACACTCCGCTTCTTCGTCCTCCTGTGTAGTATATGCAGAAACCGTCGAATTGCCCTGTTTGTAATGCGAGTTATCAATCTGTCTTGTGGTATTTTAATGAGTAAAAGATTAAAAATGTGTCGAAATATACTTTCGAGCATTTAGAGAACCTGAATTTTCAGAAGACAAAAATTCTCATTTTCACTGTAGTTCACTTTGTCAAAGGTAAATTTAGAGATCACCATACAGAACCTGAATTTTCAGAAGACAAAAATTCTCATCTTCACTGTTGTTCCTTGCAAAGGTAAATTTAGAGATCACCATACAGAACCTGAATTTTCAGAAGACAAAAATTGTTGTTCACTTTGGCAAAGGTAAACTTAGAGATCACCATACAGTAGTTTGCTTTATGTGAAGCAGGTGTTTTAAATACCTGTCAAATTTATAAACTTTTTATGATATATTTCATTGTGTTTTTAGCTCGGGTTATACAATATTAACACCGAGTCGAGATCACTGTAATTTTAGATATACGCCCCTATTGTAGAAACGCGTTTTTAGAGGACAACAAGGAAACTCTTCTATTTTCCTGATAGCAGGAATGTGGTACTACTATCTTCACAAACTACATTTGTTCAACAAGGACGTGAGAAGGTGATAAGTCACCCTGCCACTCACTCTACCCTCCGAGAATAAGAGAACAATAAGCTGTCTTGAATGAATCACTCCACACGGCTGACCCGTCTCCTCCTTTGTCTGGGCCTTCTGAAAAAGGAATCCCTTCTAACGATTATCTAAGACGTTTAAAAGATGAGAGAATAAAGTAAAAAAAAAAAAAAAATTGTGTCCTTTGTTTCGAGTATAACCGGTTACATCCATATTTCGAATCTGTTACCTGGTTTGTTCAGAAAATTTTAGGAGCAGCGGAAGCTTATTTGCCAGCCCATAAATCTATTATGGTACAGAAAAAGTATAATGCAGCGACTAAAATGGGAGAGAGAGCGATAGAAACGACGCCCGAGGAAATGGGGCGATTTCTGAACTGATTCGTATGTTGCATAAGATTGAGCGTGTCCGGAAAGGTTTTCTTTTTTTTTTTTTTTTTGCACAGATATGGACGCGACCTCGAGTGCAAAATTATCTTTCTATCTATCCATCGATGCAATCTAGATTGAATCGTTTTAGCGGCCTAGCTATCTCGCGTAGGAGGAAAGAAATAATAATAATAATAATAAAGAGCGATTCTCGCCAGTTAAACTAATAACGATCAAAATAAACTTTTTATCCACCCTACCCTGGGGTATTCTTTTTTTTTTTTTTTTAATATTTGCGTGAGATGTATCTCATTACGTGATACGATCGATAAAAAAAGAGTCGAAACCTGGGGCACTCTACAAAGCGAGAGAGAGATGCGTGCGTGTTAAAAGCTCAGATAACTAATAAGTTCGACGAGATTCTACTTAAAACTTAATCTACTCGTAAAAAGCTTATTTATCTTATTGCAGTTTGTGAGAGTGACGTACGAAGAATTAGTCGGATGCAATTATTATCCGATCTCGTCAAAAATTATGAGTCATATTTTAGAAAACTGGTACAGCGATAAACACCTATATATCGCATTATCTAAAAATCGCCGGCGATACGGCAACAGTTACATTTTTTTTTTTTATTTTTTTTTTAATCAATTAAGATCCTGTTTGTGCAGGAATGTCTCGTTTAAAGTGCCAGGAAGAGAAGTTACAAAATTAGAAGGATGTTGTTGCAAGGGTTTTCTAAAAATTTCCTTTTATAGAAAACCCTCGGCGATTATTTTTTCTCTGTGTGTTTTAACAGGTAAATGGTTAACTGCGATTTCCCAAATTTCTGTCACGCAAACTTAGATAAGATTACTATTAGTATACTTAACAAATCGTTTAAGATAGGGGGAAAAAAAAGAAGACAAACCTTTATCGATGGAATTATCGAGGAGCCCGTCGGGTCCTTGTTTGAATTTGGACTTCTTCTGAACCGTGGGACTCGCTGTAATCTTGGAAGTGGGCACAGATGTCGGACTGTGTTGGTTTCTTGTTCTGGTGCTGTACGGCACCTGCTACCAGATCAAATACTCATAAATATCTCGATTCGGTGGTATCAAAAAACATAATGTTTAATGTAAACATTATCGATGTATCCGCGTCTATGCAACGATAGAGAATCGCGGTTCTAACCCCCCCTACGCTACCTTACACGTGATGTGATGTGACAGGTCATGGCCAGTGAAGCTGACGGTCTATTTCGTGCAGTAACGAGGCAATCTCACCGAACGAAAATCTTTTTTTCGACTCCACCCAACGAAAAACCCTGTTCCTGTTTGATTGTGACTAGCTTTTTATAAAAATACATATATATTTTTTTTTTTTATTTTTTAAACCGATAAAATACCGCACTTTGATCGTGACGTAATTCCTGTTGATTTATATCTAATCAAAATAACCTATATAAAAACATCCCGGCTAGAATTATTTGTTTTTAAAGTTCAAATCCCGAGATTATCCAAACTGACACTTCTATAAATTGCCTTAACAAGTTTTTTTTTTTTTATTTCCTTCTTCTTCTTCTTCTTTTCTTCTCTCTCTCTCTCTCTCTCGACTTTTTAAGAAAAACCTACGCGGAAAGAACCGGATGAAGTACGCTCCCTGATCTAATTACGTCACGTATATCTGGATCTAGTTCGTAAAATTAGAGGAAACTGGGTCGTTACAGACTCAATGGCTGAATATGATTAATCTCCAGATATAAAAATTCCATTTTTATGGTCTTTCAAAAACTCCTCCCCGACTAGGCTCGTATATTAACTAAATCTAATTAGAGAGTGCGGTGGCGGATTAACCATTAACGTCGTTGCAAAGCGCTGTGACTTCAGAGCATCTCGAGATGTTTTTTTTTCTCTCGTGTTATTAAGAAAAAAAAAATATGTGTGTGATACTTACCGAAATCCTATGTTGGGTGCAGGTACGTCTGCGAGGTGTGATGCCGATGTTTTCGCCTTTCAATATTGACTCCACTACTGTAAACAAGAAATTGTATCAAACAACCGTCCATATATATATAAAGCAATATATAAAGAGTAAGCCGGATATTTAGAAGATTAAAAAAAAACTGGGCGAGTTTAGAAATTGCATTCCTCGTCCGAATTAACAGACTGTTCATCAGAGAGGAGAGAGAGAGAGCGTAAAGCGAGGGGTGCGAATGACAAATGATGCGATATTTTTACGTGATAGGTTAGTATACAACTCCGCACTGGCCTAGGAGTGGCCCTGGACGAAAAACTCGAGTTCTCAAACTTTGCCGATGGCTAAGGTAGATAACGAACTTTTATATATTAACGATGAGACATTCTCACCGTTAGAGTTCTCAAAACTGTTAACTTAAAAACGTTCGTAAATTTTATCTATGTAGTTTAGATAAATATATATTATATATAAAAAAAATTGCTCGTTTCCTGTCTGGATGAAGTGAATTGCAAAATCTTTGTCAAACTAAATAGTCCGGAAGGGATATCCCCGCCTAGTCAACGTGGCCGTGTGAAAAATATGTAAGGAAACCTGTTTGAACGGTGTTAAACAGGTTGGGGTGTTTTTTAACGAGGCCAATCACTCGAACGGTGCGTGCCGATTTTAGATGGTTGAACCAGAAACTCATCTTTAATGGTACCGAATGTGAAGATAATACTTTCCGATACCAGGGGACACTAATCTCTCTCTCTCTAGAATATAAATAACCTATTTTTAAACGTCTTTGGGCAACACCACAAGCTTCTTATTCTCGATAACAATAAAAACAATCGTACGTTACCTCCATCTCCAATTAATTTCATCTGTACCAGGCATGGGTCTTCATTGTGTTCTTCGAGCACAGTATCGTCAGTCAGAGTTAATTCCTGTTTAAAAAGAGTAAAAACACTGTTTACATCCAAATATTTCAGGTCTTTGCATATATACAAATTAGAACAACACGCGGTACGATAATGGCAACATTCGCTAGCGAAAGAGCATGAGAGAGAGAGAGTGTGTGTGTGTGTCTTCTCAGCATTGGACGGTGGAACAAAAACCAACCAACTGCTGAGATAGGGCTTGGCCCACATGTCACACACGCACGGTAGAGAAAGAGTGGGAAATGTTGCATGCGTCACAGTTGTATTCAGGCACGATCACTCCTTATTAACTCCGAGAGAACAATTATGTTACTTCTTTTCGCTGTCGAAAGAGAAAGGCGAGTTATTAAATTAGCATAAACAGACTGGAAATACTCTTCTGGTGCAGGAATTAAATATCAGAACGATGGTTCACGAAAAATACCATCGGAAAAAAAAATAAAATAAAAAAAATACCAAAATTGAATATATAATAAAACAGTCTTCCATACTTCCTCCGGCATTTTAAAGAATAAACTAATTTTGCTTTTTTCCCCCCTTCCTCTCTCTCTCTCTTGTACTTTTATCTATACATCCAGTTTGCCAACAGGAATGATAATCGGAAGATAAGCAAAACGCTTGCATTTATGTAACGTTCCCCCCTCCATTTTTTTTTTTTTTTAATTTTTACAGAATCCGAAGAGATTTTTAACTTTTGCCTCCCGTCGAAAGAGAGAAAAAACAAAAAAAAAAAAAAAATGCGGAAATTTATGGCAACGAAAGTGAATTTCTTTTAATAACTCTGAGAAAACTGGCACTGCTCTTTCGCCTGTATGAGTTCACGCACTAAATTTACTCGCGATTCTTATTATATTAAAATAAATTATATGCAGTTACGTTACGAAAATATAATCCTTAGACCGTCTACCGAGAAGATTCGGAAAGGTGATAGCTGTTAGACAATGCCTGGTCTGTTATTGGTAACACCGTATAACTTGTCAATCACGTCTATTAAGTCGGTACAAATTCTATTGTTCATTGTTCGATGCTTTTTTAAGAAACTAATATTCTTCTGTTTGAGCCTGCGGGCATGTCGAAGGTTAAACGCGCCATTGTAAATCAAAAATAAGTTGTAACAATAAAATTTCAAGTAAATTCTCTCTCTCTCTTACGAGAGTAGATATTGGTTCCTACCTTTCTATAACGTACCAGTGGCAATCTAGTAATCTCTGAGGCTGGTTAACACCCATTAACACATGCTCGATTAGTAACCATTCAGACAATGGAGTCAAGCAGTGATTACAGTTAAAAAATTGTTTTTAAAGTAAAAAAAAACACAAGAAGTATCGAAATCGTTGAGTCATAATCGCCTTAGATAAATAATAAATCCCACATGGAAACAGATAAGATGCGGGTTGAGTCACGGTACTGTAAATAACCACACGCGTTACGACAAATCTGTATATTTATGTTATTTTCGTGGCGGAAAAAAATAAAAATATCTCGTTTTTTAAAATTTTAAAGAAGTTTTCCATCCTTTTTTTTTGACCTTCAAAACAGAGAGATGTCAGTCAGTCCAGTGACACAAACCGCGCAGAGTCAAGGGCAATATATCGAGTCAAAAGTCCAGTTTTAAGAAAAGAAAAAGGGGGATGGAAAATTCTTTGCCCCGGATAAATTTACATACTACCCTTTAGTGTATTATTCATGAGATAGATTGGAGTTTCCTAGGATTGCTTTCAGTTGGTTGAACAACCGTGACGCATTCGTCTGTGGTGTTGTTGACGGTCGAATGAAAACGAATACGCCTTTGGTCGTGTATGGGTTCGATCATGCAGTTTTCGTTTAAGGACGCTTACCCGGGAAGGAATTGCATCATTTTGACATAACTAATTAAGAAATTACGCGTTCTTGGTGCAAAGTCTCGTGTTGTGTGAGTGTGTGTGTGAGAGAGAGATTTGCAATCGTCCGAGTTGGCAGTCTTTCCATTGTTTTTAATCCTCTTACAATTGGCACCGAGACTAACTGATTTTAATCTTCCTAACGAAGTCCAAGATTTAATTCTTACTTCAGAAATCCTTCCAATTAATAATATCTTTTTACCGGGATAAACTGATAATTATCATAATTACCCGGGAATTCAAATCATTCCATTTTGGAGCCCCCAGAAAAAAATATATTTAAATATTCTGGATGGTCGGCCTAACACCTTCTTTCGGGATTTATAAAATGGAATCGTGTACGGAAACTCGTTCCAAAATTTCATTTCCATATTCACGATGCAGGCGATACGAGAGAACAATCGCTGTTGAGTGCAATGTCACCTGACGAATGTGCACCTGGATCCTCATAAAGCCTATATACGTAATGAACGTAGCAGGTGAGGCATGAAGTGGCAGATCGCTTTCCATTGATAAAGCGAATAGAATTCGTAGCGAAATGGTAGGAACTGAGTCACGGACGAGAATCACCAACTGCAGTACAACCGTTAACGATACAACAGCCGGATATGGCAGAGCATCACGGAACTAGAGGAAATGGAAGCGCAGTCGATGGCTCATCTGGCTCAGAATGACAATCATTTCCGAGAAAACAAACTAGGTCACGCTCCAACTTATATTTCGAGTAGACACGACCGGTTTTGCCCTTCTTACTATGGACCGCACCCACTACTCTCCATCGTTCCAAGGTCAGCTATTTATGTCTGATGTAACCATTACGGACGAAAAAAAATAATAATAATCCAGACTTACCCTTGTGTTATCGTTGTACGAGACGATAACTGCCGTGTACCACTGCGTAGTCCCTTCGACCCTGTAAACCTCGACCCTGTAGCCCACCAGAACCGACGGTGTAGTCAATAGGATTTTCTGCCCGTCTTGATATTCCGTCCACTTCTTGATTGACTTTTTGACTTCTGGGTAATCTCTGCTAGCAGATTGCTTTTCACTATCCTGCTCCTGCAAGGAAGAGAAGAACAAAACAAAGAGAAGAAGTGAGATTACACATATCGATTTATTCATGCCATCAAGCGCCAGCATCCATAAATCCTATAAATGCTCTGGCGAATTGCTTTTTTTTTTTTTTTTTTATTCTTTTGTGTGTTCACTGCCGAAAGCCAATTCAAGGTCGGGATAACCTGAAAGACCCAAAATTTATCCCAACCCCAAATTTGTTCTTTACGCTGGCTACACACACAAAATATACGTGTATATATATATAAAGTACATTTTCTAGGAAAAATACTTAACAAAAACGTTTGATTGCAAAATGTTCGTGTATCGTAATCGTTTTGCGAAATATTTTTCTCTCTCTTTTTTTTTAAATAGTTAAATTCTGCTTACAAATATTTAATGACGTTTGAGTTTTAAATTAAGTTTTATGGAAATATTACACAATAACTTCAACCACAATAGTGTGTATGTATATATATATATACAGTACTCACACACACTCATGCGAATTTATTCTTTGTATTGAGAAATTTCATGCTATTCTAATGGCTAAATGCCAAACTGCTTTTCTCAGTTCTCCGCATTCTCAGAAAGAAGAAAGAATGTTCGTGTGCATCACGTGTTACTTTCCGCCAACTATAGTGATTAGTGAAATTTTGGGTCACGTTTAATGATGTTTACTGCGTGACGCGAAGGGGCGTAATTCATTTTTTTTTTATCGTCATATTTTTAATTTTTCCAAAACTATTTTTACGCCGAGGAAGTTTAAGAAGAGGAGGAAAGGAAAGAAAAAAAAAAGGAAGGCTATTGGTAGTATAGCTGTTGTCATAAATGCGTTAGGAGGAGGGAGGAAAGGCGACCTTGCTAGTTCTGACGTCAGATAAATAAACATGGCAGTGAGATGACTGTTTTTGCCCAACTGTTACGCCGTTCTTACTATTTGCCTCGGGGAATGTTTTAAAGCGAAAGAGACTTCTTTTGCTTCAGACCGACTTTCGAGTTTATAAAAAGAATCGTCTAAAATTATCGCACTGGTATTTGCACTCGAGCGTTAAAAACCATTTTATTTTCCTCCTTATACTTATCTCGCTATATAACAAACACGCTGCCACTTACTTCTTTTACTCTTTCCTAAAGATAAAAATACTAGGAAATCTGATTTTGTTAAATCTTCCATTATCTCATTCGGATCGTCGTCGTCGTCATCATCATCGTGGAAAGACGTAAAAAAAAAAAGTTTTCTTTTTTTACCTAGTAAAGCTTCAATGCCTTTCTGTTATATTTAAAATACAGAGTAACTATGCATCTATATATGTATCATAGTAACATAAGTACACAGTGACTTTCCGAACACTTTATATAACAGGCAAATATGAATATACACTCTATATATTCATATATATGTATATACTCCTGTAATGATGTTTAATATGTATTTAGTGTGTTTTCGTATAGTATGTAATATATATATACGATATAGTGTGTATTCAAAATATTCAGTTCAACATTACAGAACTGTATATTATATACACTCTGTTGTAATGCTGAATTAGTCTTTTGTATATACCACACTGGAGTTTTTGCATACATACAAAACTAAATTTTGTAGATATCGTAGGTATTTTTGTGTATATGTCGTGTTGGGTTTTTGTAGATACTATACAGATTTTTGTGTATATATCGTGTTGGGTTTTGTAGATACTATACAGATTTTTGTGCATATACGTGTTGGGTTTTGTAGATACTATACAGATTTTTGTGCATATACGTGTTGGGTTTTGTAGATACTATACCGATTTTTGTGTATATACGTGTTGGATGTTGTAGATACTATACAGATTTTTGTATATATGTCGTATTGAGTTTTTGTAGATACTATAAAGATTTTTTTGTACATCTCGTATTGGTTTTATGTACAGTATATATCATATTGAATTTTTGTATATATATCAGACAGGATTTATGTATACAATGAATTTTTGTATTTATCATACAGGAATGTTTGTATATACCGCAGTAAATTTTTTGTATATGTCGTACTGGAGTTTTTTTTCTTAGATATTCGATATGATACGATACGATACGATATTTGATTACAAAACCGGATTTTAAACAAACACCAAATGTTAACGTGTGGATACAAAATTCTGTTTAACGCATAGCATTAACCGTTGATTAACGGTACGAAATGGTGATGCGAGTTTTCAAAAACTGAGAAATCATAAAACGAGAAGCGAAATGCTGTGTGCTCTCTGCCAGCCAGTTGTGTGGCAGAACAAAGACTAGATGGAAGAGAAGTATTATCGATCGTCGAGCGCGTGTTACCCCATTTTGAGAGTCGTCCAACATTAACGAGCGTCACACGTTGCGGGGAGGGAAAGAATTTTTGAATGCTGCCACTTAATAACGTTTTGGAAGTCGGTGAAATTGCGGTCGATACTAGATGAGAAGAATGTACGATGACCTTGTACGATGAACGAAATGAAATCTTATCGGGGTGTTGCAGCTTTTATCGAACCACACAGATGAAAGTTCTTCGGCATTGTTTCGTAGAAGTAAGATGAGAACTAACACGTGTTTGTATATATCTCTAGCCTTTCGTATGGGCTACCTATACGAGAAGAGTCGACGGCTGATAAACCGTCTGCGATAAAAATTTATCTCGTTGCCATCAATGAAACACTACTACAGCACTGACGACAACAACAAAAAGGAAAAAAAAATGAACTGTTGCATCGATCCGTCTTTCAGATTTGCGAATAATAAAACTACTTTTGTGTGTTGTGTGGAGCGAGAGATTTTTATGTTTTGTTGATACATTTAAGCAAGTTGTTTCAAAATGGCGTCCTTGGAAGATGACGACGACGTTCGGGGAAAGCTGGTGTCAAACTTTCTCTCGATTATTATTACGCCATATTTGCGTAATTTAAGGACAAAACCCGTATAATACACGAGTCCTGTTTCTCAGAAAAGCTAAAGAGCAATGTTAAACGTGCTTTTTTTTACACAATGAAAACAGACACGGCATTTTCCAATTTACTATTCACCTATAGACTATCAAAACCCGTACAGTTACGATGAAACGGCTAGCAAATTATTTGTACAGATGGCTTTTCTATCCGCTTTGTACTTGAGTGGCCATCCGTTGAAGGATAATTTTATAAAGTAAGATTGTGTTTGTGTGGGTATGTGCGTGGGGGGCGAAAGAAGAAGAAGAGAACTATGTAATTTCGAGCGCACGGGACACACGAAATAACTCAATACCACCAAAGCTACAAATCATCTCCGATGTCAGGATGATAAAAGTATTTCGAAGTTTCTCTTTTTTGCTGTTGTTGTTGTTTAGTTGCTGATTGATGAAGGAAGTCACGTTCGACCCTAAGCATTACCATATTTCGTGTTTTCTGTTTTGCATGGTAACCGTATGCAAAGTAAGAGACCTAGATGCGTTTATAAACATGAAGTTTTCTTTTTATTATTATTATTATTCATTCTACACGATTCTAAAGCTTTTAATTTAGTTTGTTTTGATAACGTTATAAAGAAAGAAAGAAAAAAAAAAAAACCAGTTTAAAAATGTCGATCGAGTGATGTCATTGAGCAATGGATGACGTCCTTGACACTACAAAATAGCCTAGCTAATCATGCCAACCAAAATAACGCCTGGCTGTTTAAAATGTTTTAAAATATCTGACCTCGTTTGACTCGAATGATGATAATGATATTACCTCTTCGTTATTCCGCTTTCAACGTCGTTTGCAACGTGCAAGAATCTTCGACGGACGGATAAACAACAGTTAAGAGTTTGCATAAGGCGAGAAAAAAATCAAAATGGTAACTAATAAACCAACGGAGAAAATGGGTCATTGCATGCAAAAATTTTATATATATATATAAAGTGATAGTGAAAAAAATAAGAAATGCTGCAACTTATTGCAACACGTGGACGACAAAATAACCTTGATGTCTTGTGACAAGATAGAGTTTCTCGCTATCGCCTCCGATTGCTTCTATCAAGCACCGAGATCAAATTTTCTCGAACGACTACCTTCCCATCCTTTCGTAACATCAGGAAAACTGAAAGGTAGGAGGAAGAGGAGGAGGAAAGAAGAAGAAGAAGAAGAAAAAAAGGGGGATAAAAAATAAAATAAAATTATAAAAATATAACTCTGAAGGTCGTCCTGAATGGAAAATCGATACTCGCTGAATGGTGTTGCGTGCGTTTATTCATTAAATTTTAAAAAGATTTTTCTCGTTCTTTTTTTTTTATATATATGTCTAACTTTTCGTAGCATAAATGATTAGCAGAACGGATTTAAAACTTTTATTTTTCTCTGGTCGGGCACTAATGTACAAGTGAAGGATCGTACTGAGGGACAGTCAATTGAATGATTCGCATCCGGGGTGGACCGATTCGACAAGGCCATCGATCAAGACAGACAAGTGCAATTTCTTGGGTTTTGCAGCAGAAATGTGCGAATCGTTATTCGCTAGTTTGTTATTTATATCGATTTAAAGAGTCAAAAAGTGATGTTTTCGTTTAGATTTTCTTTAAAAAAAGAATAAGGGCAGAAGAGAAAAAAAGGATAACATTTTTCGTTCCCGAAGCGAGGAGAGATTTGTGTCGTATAAAGTAAGAAAATTGGGTTTTATACGAGCGAAAAACGTTGCGATTTACAGAGGTTAACCTTCTCTCTCTCTCCCACTTCACTTCTCGGAAACACCGTCACGGAATCTTCACACGCGAAACTGGGTCATGCGTGACGAAACTCACGAAATCGAGGACTCCCAACTCGCGCCTCTTCCTTCTCCGCTACGAAAAAAAAAAGAGCCGAACGAAGGCCCCGAGTTTCTTCCCTCCCACTCTCCCGAGGGCCTCCCGAAATGGTTTCTGCAGATAGACACGGGCCCCCGAGGGAAGGGGGAGAGAGTCGGGCACGTGGGGATGGCCTTGACGTTCATACAACCGAGTTATTGTACGTCACAATAGAGCCAGAGCCGGAGTCTAGGAGAGTCATAATGAGACAGCCAACCATCGTAAATCAAAGGTCAGTGGGACCGTAAAACTCGCCCCCCGCTGAGTTGAGCCCAGTTCCGCGTTTCATCGCTGGTCTGGCATGACAATTCGTAGTTAGTAATTACTGGCGCTATTCTGTCTCTCCTCTACCACGCAAAACAACAGAAAAAAAAGAAAAATCGGCATCAGCAAACAAACTGCCAGCGTTAAAAAAAAAGCGCAACTAATCTGGATACCGACAGTCCTATTTTCGGAAGGCGAGTCTCGTTATATACGAGAAAAAATAAATAAAAAAAATACCGTTTAACATCCGGAAATTATCGCAGAACGAACTGGCAGCGAACAAAAAAAAAAAAGATTAATTTTGCCATTCGAGTAATTTCTCGAACGTTACGCCGAGGAGGAGTCAAACGTATGTAAGTTCGATTATAATCGATAATCGAAAAGGGAATCGAGTTGACAACACTCACCTGGCTTCCAGAAATGCGACGTATATCCACAAAAAAATTGCCAATCTCACACCAAACAGTAGGAGCAACTGTCGCGTTCGAGCAAAGGCTCGCAGTTGTGTGTCAGAACAGCAGCGACCTCACACTCACTCGGCCCAAACTTGGTTTATTTGCGGTTGGGCGAGCTGATGACGTCAGCCTAGAGGTTGCTTAGTAACCGACCGACAACCTGGAGGTGGATGTTTACACTGGCTTCACTCAGCTCAGCAGTAAATGCTCCAGCAAAATAGGATACCTGTTCTCTTAACTTATCAAAAACTCTCTCGTTTCATCGCTAATAATAATAATAACAACAACAATAATTGTGGCCTCTTCTATAACTGTGACCCACATTCTAGAATTTACAACATTATTATGGCTTTTTTTTTAATTTTTATATTTTTATTTTTATTATTTTTTGTTTCTTCTTATCGTTAAGTTATAAAAGGAAGAGTCCATTGAGTGCCGTTGTGCAGTCGTCAAGGCGTCTTTGTTTTAGAAGGATATCCGGACTTTTTGCAGCTGCACCGCTACATTAAATTTTTGAAAAATTGTACGGTGGGTTTTTCGTCAGTAACAACAATTTACAGACACCGAGCAACGAGGAAACTAGATACCGTACGCATACTGCAACCAGAGTTCAAAGGTCGGAACTGGTTGGCCCCCGACCCTCATTCACTCTCCAGATGTAGAGGTGGTGGAGATTTATGGCATTCTTACGTTTAATGGCAGCGTAACTTACAATCCACGCTTGTTTGGAGTCAAAGCTTTGGCTCGTTTATAAGACGATCTTTTTTCTTCTTCTTCTTCTTCTTCTTTACCCATTTAAATTTGTAATTGCGGAAGAAACGTGTAACAACAAGCTTGTGCAATCAATAAAAGTGGATGACGGCTCGGAATGGCTATCGAACCAAAGTGGATCTATACCACTACACGTGCAGAATGATGGCTGCTGTTATTACTGTCATTGGAAAGAAGGCATTACTGTCTCTGACTCTTGTTCCGTTTTATGTCTTTCCAGTCGAGTCAATAATATTTTATAAGAACGACAAATTAAGAATTCCTTACGTATAAATTATTAAAACGTTTGGCGAAGAAGTAACGAGATAAAAATCGTTCCGAATGTGTGTGTATGTGTGTGTGTGTGTGTGCCCCTTAATGCGGCTTGTGGTACTACTATCTGTGCACGAATCCCGTCTTAAGCTTATCTATATAATCTCACCCCCGACTTTAGCAGAAATCTCATCCCCGACTTAGTTTATGCTTTGCAAAAGACTGGTTCTGCCAGAGGCCACCATTGCAACCTGCAGCTTTGTAAAGTATTCTCTCACGCCTCCAACGTGACGAAGCTGACCAAATTTCTTCGACTCGTGCCTCAAGTTTTAAGATGTTACCGGAGAGAGATCGAGTTTGTATGTACGCGGAAAAAAACCTCTTTTGTGCTAAAGCAAAAAATACAAAAAAAAAAAACCTGACTAGTATGTAGGACACAAACGGCGTGATGGGCGTTATCCGAAGAGTGGCATCCTCCAATGTCAACGCACTTAATTATTATTAGCGGATCGATACGACTATATCATTCTAACACAATGCGAACAAAAACGTCTTTTAAAACTGTCGACACGACGTTAACCGTTCCAGCTACTTTGGTCTTGTTAAAATCTGCTGCTAAACTTGGATATATAGGAGAGTGATTACCTTCTTATCTCGTCACATAGAGAGAGAGAGATGTGTCCCGCACTTAACATGTCCTAGAAGTGATCCGTCTTTGGTGTAATTCTTGATGGATCGTTCCCGAAGAAGGGAAAAGAGAAAGAGAGAGAGAGAGAGAAAAAGAAGAAAATAATGATTTCAATTATCGTTACCTCGATTCTGTTGGTTTGTTGGAAATTCCTTTTCCTTCAAGGACGGTTCTACTTCTAAATAATTGTGGCTCGCAATATCGCCGCCCATCACGATATTTGGCGTGTTTCTGTCGAGTGTTCGAGCCAGAACTCATCATCGATCGAACTTCATGCATCGACGACTATTTTCTGTTCTCCGGTCTGTTCTTCCGAACAGAATTTCTTCAATTTATTGAGCAGAAGAGTCGGATTTTTGCTTTTTCGCCCCATCGAATTGACTAGAGGCAAAGAAGGAACGAACGAATGAATGAATGGCTTTCGTGCTTTCGCTTTAACTGTGTAGTTTCCTCCCTTAAAAAGTGCGTTATTAATAATGAAAATCTGCATTATCCTTCGTTAAATAAATCATGCGCCAGTGCAACTCGTGTTTTGCCCATTTTGACTGGAAAGATTTTTCTTTTATTAACTTTTTTCCCCCTCTCTTTCGCGATTATCATTAGTATAAATGCACGGTCTGTTATTTTTTTTGTTTTTTGTTTTTCTTTATCCCATAGCCTGGAACAAAAACAATTTTTGCTTTATATAATCCCCGCAGAAATAAAACATTCACTCGTCCTTCGTACGAAAAAAAAAAAAAATTCTTTACAACCTTTGACTTTCGTATAAAATCTCTACTGGAGCGTAAAATTTTAACAAAACCGCTACGGGTCTTCACAAAAAATCGCGAAAAAAAAAACGGAAAAAGTAAGTTTAAATATGGAGTCCCTTAATAGACATAAAGTTGGTTAAAGCCCCCGAGAATTGTCAACAGAGCCTGGAAACTCGCAACTTTTCTAGATCGACATATCATGCTACTTGCAAACGTGTGGTATCCATTCTGTCTTGCTGAATCATGCAGCGCTTCGGGGTCAAAGTTATTGCTTGCGGTAGATAGGATTACATAATAAAAACTTATTCTATCACGAAATGCTGCAATATGACACACGATCATTCTCTGGCAAATTATTTTAGCCGAAGAGGATAAACTGTACATAGGAGGTTTAAAAATATACACACATCAATGCCGAATGCAGGTAAAAGAACTCATTAAATAGTTGGCCAAGTATCATCTCGTAATTCAATCTAAAACCGCCTCCCTTTTG
>WUQG02405090.1:0-16990 GCA_011317285.2 Androctonus mauritanicus | reverse complement strand
TCTGTCAAAGTAAGCTGTTTGACTGTCTTCATCCGCAGAGGGGACAATAGCGAATGTAGACAGAATCATTATTTTGCGAATCGCAGTACATTTCCGTCTTAATTTTTTTTCTTAATTCTGAAAGCAATTCGGATAGTCAGAGTTCAGATAATTGGAGTTGTACTGTATTAAAATTTAATGCTTAAATAGATATAGATTTTGATCTACAAATTAGTACAGTTAACAGATAAAGAAACTGTTATTATATCACTAAGAATCATCAAAATGAGAATTAAGAGAATTATGATGAAATTGAAATGAATTCCAATTAACCAATTTTAAAATTCAAGAAATAACTGCCATTCAAAGGAAAGACTTAAAAGGTGATAAATTATAGAGAATAAAAATTATTATATAACAAAAAAATTTTCTTAACAGATTTTCAGTCATAGAATCTCAGACATTTTTGGAGAATCTTGAACTAGGATTTATTAATCTGTAATTTTATAATATGAATCAACAAATTTTTTCTTTTACTCATTTCATTTTGTAGTGAGAATTCAAAGCAAATTAAAATAAATAAGAGAGTAGAGCTTTGACTATCCAAACTAAGTGGGACCAAGGTTGCTCTGTTAATCAAATAGTTTGGATAATCAAACAAATGAGAACAACCATTTTATACAAAAAAGGTGTAACAAAGCCTATAGTTAATTTATTGAACAGAAGGTTTTTTACTATCATATTATAAAAATAACTAATTCAGAAAATAGTTTGTAAATAATAACCAAATTATCCATACAGTTGCTAAAGTTAATATCTGATTTCTAATTCCTATAACGGCAAATTAAGATTATTTCTATGCTTTACTGCTTATATCTTTGAATAAATAATTGGAAATGACTGCATTGAAGGATAGGAATAATACTTCTTTGAGTTTTTATCTGATGATGGTGTCTAGAACACTGAAAGCGTTCGTAATAAAAGTTGTTCATGTTGTTTACCTACCTGCCGTTTAGGTGCTTTATTAAGTTTACACATTGAATAATACTTCAGCATAACAACCAGTAAAAAAGAATATTGTAACATTTTTTGGATTTCAATGGTTCAGTTAACAGACTTTCAGATAATCGAAATTCTACTGTATTTACATTATTAATAAATTAAAATATGCTGAGCTATGGTTTTTCTATATTATTAAAAATGGATTTCTGTATTTAAAAAGATATAGTTATTGATAAATGATAACAAAATATGATTTGTTTCATATTATATATTTATTTAATATTTCTCATTATTAATATTCTTATTACTTCATATACTTTACAACAAATTTCAATCATTTGTCACACTGAAGATTATTGTTCTAATGACAATTGGACAGTTTTGAATCAAAAGTTTCTATTTTAGATGATATTAAGTAAATCAGTCAGATAAAAAGTTCAAATCTAATTTATCTATGCCAGCATTTCCAAAACCTGTGATCCATGGACATTGTTAAAGATAGTTAAAAGTGAAAGTAATAATATTTATTATTGCCTAAAATTCAACATGAAATGTTGGTATCAAATCAACATTTGACTCTGAAAATTACCATACTTTTTGCTATTATATAAAATGCAATAAATAAAAGGATGATTAAGGTAACCAAAGATTGAAAAATGGTGAAACTGTTGATTTTAAATCCTTATTTGAAAAACCACCTTAATCAATATTAGTGCACAACTAGAATAACTTATTATAAAAAAATATTTGCATCATAAATGCATATTAAAAATGATATATAAAATATCCATACTTATAAATCAACTGATATTGTTAATCTCCAACTAGAATCTTTTGAAAATTATAATTTATTAGACATGTAATCTCAATCTTATTTTTCTCCAAGTTATAAAAAAACAGAAGTTTTTACTTATGTCCTGTTTATGAAATTAATATATTAATTTGTTTTATTATAATTATCTAAAATCCACTTTATTTCCTATTATTATTTATTGCTATTTATCAAAGAAAAACAAAATTTCAGCATGCATTTGTCATATATCATTAAAATAAACAATGAAAAGAATGAAGATAAATTTTTAATTTTAATAACTAATATTTTAATCCAATTTCTAATTTTTTTCTATTATATTTAAGAGAATTATTATAACATTAACAGTTACAAAAATAAAATTATTACGAGAAAAATCATGTATTTTTGAAAGCATCATCGGATAATAACGAATGAAACAGTAAAAAATCATCCACAATATACAGACGAAGCCATAAATTTATCAATGTTTAAATTAATATTAGCATACTGTATGTCCGTAACAGAAAATATAATTATAATTAATGTAGTGTAAAGTTTAAAGTATATTTTCAAACACTACTAATGTGATTTGTTTATTGATTTCTTTAATAAACAATTATTTATTATTATTACAGTATTTATAAAAGCTTTATAGGCCTATACCGGTTTGTTTATTATTGTGAAATTTTATGCAATAAATGATTAATATTAAAGAATGCTATCTATAAATTTCTTACTTAAACGACAAAATAAAACAATAAAGTCATAAAATTTATTACGAAAGTCAAATTAGTAATAATGAATATGCTAACTGAAAATTCCTCAGTAACCGCTAACGATATGTACTATTTTATGCTTTATTGCAAATATAAAAAAATATGAATCAATTGAATCTAAATCACGGAATCATCTCTCTCACCATCAGGATCATCAACATCACGGCTCTCCATTTCGATGACAACAGTGACTTTTCCTAATTCAACATATACTAACGTCCGCCATTTGGTTTGTGAAAGTGTCGCCCTCTCATTCGATCATTCTTAGAAAATTCGTTTCGACATATTTTTATGAAAAGTTCGTAAAAGTATTATTATGTTTCATAATTCAATTTCGCTTATAGCATTTTATACGCCGAGTAATTCACGTGTTAATTACTTACTGTATATATTTATTAAATTATTTAAAAAAGGATTTTAAAATCTTTACCCGTGCTAAAATGACTTCTTTGGTCTTCCGTTACGCTAAAGAGAGCACAAACGTGGCAGAGCCTGTTTGAACGAAAAATAATACAACTGCACAGGAAGAGATAATAATAAAATGTCAGAATGATTAAGAATGAAAGAGGCAAATTCAGAATTTATATATAAATGCAAATACGCATAATTTAATATACAGTATATATATATTTAGAATCTGTCTGCTATATAAACGAAAAACGTCTTACAGCTGATGTAAATTTGGGTGGTTAAAGATTTTTTTAATTACTGTCTTGTAATTTTACAACGTTATTTATTATAACTTTAAAAAATAAATAAATAAAAGATAAAGAATCTGTTCACATACACTATAACCAAGATCGCATTTGAAATAATTGCTTCATTAATTGAAAATGTTATTATTACATTGAAAATGCATAGCAAAATTGAATAGTCTGTTGAAAATTCTTATATTGATTTTAGATCTGGTGCTATATTAAAAGCTATAAATTCAATCCTATGTAATTAATATATATATTCATCCGATTGAAGATCATTACATTGTGATCAAGAAAACTTTAAGTGCCGAAAATATATGTACGCCGGATAGCCGGATCTGAATTATCCATGATAAAGCATTCCTTTACTACCATGGAGAATTCAGATTCAAATCCAGTTTTTCAGAAGTGGTTCGGGCCCAAACCATTGAACAACAACCTTCAACCTTCCGGTTTGACCCTACTATAATGTTGGTCAGCCTGTAGTGGGCTCTATAAGTGGCCGCCGCCAGATAAAAGTAATTTTCTTCGATGATATGGGGTCTTAAACAAAACTAATCTAACTGAAAATATATCTTCAATAGAAAAGTATATATTATATAAATATTCTAAATAATATATATAGAACTATATTTTCTACTATATATAACATGGTTTGAATATTGAAAATAATCAAAGTTACAGAGCCAAATAGCCGTGATAGAAACGTCCAATGCTTCCATTCTGAAGGATCCAGGTTCAATTCCCGGATCCAACACTTCCAGATATTTTAGTAGAGGTCCGGTCCGACCTGTGAAATCTCATTCTCCACCTGACAGCTGATCTCATCAGGAATATGGATGCCTGTGGTGGGAACTGGAATGCCCAGCCGCTTAATATACGATGGAAAGAAACATAAAACTGCACAGGAAAAGCCAAAGTTACAGTCGTATTCGATGCGTTTGTAATTTTTCATATATAAGAAATAAAATTCATCGAAAACTCAATATTCTTTTTTAACACTACTTTCTAACAACTCACTAATTACTAGAAGACAAGGCCAATTCAGAACTTACCACAATTGTCCACCTCATGGAGAGATCAGCCAGATTGTGGAAGCAGGAATCAGCGGGTCAGGCCTGAACTTCATATAAATTTTAAGATTTAAAATTCGGATTCGATCCTGAGTCCTGATGAAAAAATTGAATTGTTTCCAACTGCTCAATCTGAATAATGTCCAAATCCAGATCACATGCTTCCAGTTTTTCAGGAGGGGTCCAGGCCCAGCCTGTTGAACCTTACTGGTGGGTCAACCGAAAGGTTGACTCCACCGTGTATAGGTCAATCTGTAATGAACTTTATAAAGGCCGCCGCCAGATAAAGAATATTCCAGGAAGATATGGCGACTTAAATAAAACTAAATTACTAACTTACTGAGTAATGCCGAAAACTTACATAGAAAATTCGTATTAAATTATGATAAACATTAAAATATAAACATAAAGAATATTTAATTAAAAGTATCTTTAATTCTGTAAATAATCAAAATTTGATAAAATAACTTTCATTGTATATTTGACATGAATGCTTTTCTTGTTTGATTCCTGTTAAAATTAAATTAAAAGCAATTGTTCTCTGTTAAACTTGTCCGAGCACTTTGTTAACTTTGGATTAATTAGTAGAGTTTTTTGTTATCTTAAAAACATTAATTACATTACAAATTAAAATATTGACACATTCATTAATTCCAATATTATTTTTATTTTATTTAAAAGTATTTAAAATTGAAAATATTATTTGCTCCCGCGAATCACTTGTAACAAATAAATAGCACATTTCTCGTTAAAAAACTTTTAAATAAATTTTAGTGGTGTAAATTAATGCTGTGCAAATGAAACTTTAATTTAATTTAAAGAAAGTGACATAAAAAAACTATATTGTGATGATATTGGATTATATAATAAGTACACAATGCCTAAAATCAGAGAATGTTTTAATTTTTAATTATATAGAATTAAAAATTTTTAAATTTTGAGACTACATAATTATTATATTTCTTTTTAATTTGATCTCCTTTTCCTCTTTTTCGTATGCTGAGAGTGCTTAGAGGCAGGATATTTTAGAATCTAATACGAGCCGCTTATAATATGATAGAGACGGTCGGAAATCTACAAGCCGAATCCGGATTCCCCAAAAAAATTTTGAGTCGATTCTAATGTTATAGATGAAAGACAAATATCTTACCGTGTGGCCGACTATGAACTTTTTACACATTTTTTACGCCCCTTTCCAATTAGGGAGATTACTAAGGGGCGGGGCTAATTCCAACCACGAGCTGCACCCACACCCGTGAAGGGAGGCCGGATGGAGAAGGATGGGGATCACCGGGCCGGACCCAGCATCCCGAAAACGTTTTTCAGGAGATATCAGGCCCGGAACGTAAACCCGAGTCCTCCTACGTGGCACACCACACGTTGACACTCGGCCATCCAGCCGCTTGACTATGAATTTATATGGTAGGCCTATTATTTTTTGTTCTGTAAACAAATAATACAATAAAAATAATAAGTTACTTATATCTATATTCACACCTCAACAACGATTTTATTACATTTTTCGAATTATATATTATTATTTTTCCGAAAGCCATAATTCTTAGAAATTATAGATATTTTTAAATGTTCTCAAAAGTCATCAATGTTATTTATGGATACTTTTAAACCAATCCAATTTAAAATAAGCTTATTCTTCTTTATGAAAGTCATAGAAAAAATGATTTACTATAAATGCTGCATCGTCGATATACTGTAATAAAAAAGGACATTTGTTCTTATCTGTTCCAATTAGCTGGCATTCTATTCTCAATTT
This sequence comes from Androctonus mauritanicus, assembly GCA_011317285.2. Lineage (NCBI taxonomy): Eukaryota > Metazoa > Arthropoda > Arachnida > Scorpiones > Buthidae > Androctonus > Androctonus mauritanicus. The sequence continues at coordinate 10,895 of WUQG02405090.1, read as the reverse complement.
CTAGATCACATGATCCAAAAATCAACACTCAAGCTCCAAAAACCGATTCTAAATCATATGGTTGGAAATTAGAAAACAATTAGATAAGGCAAGAAAAATGGATGACAAATTTAACACAAATTATTTAAGTGCATTTTATTTACTTAAAAGATAGATATTTAAGAGATTTACAGTAATTCTTTCCATAAATTAAAAATAGTATTGTATTAAAATTGGATAAAATATTCTAATACGGGTTGGTTTTCATTTGAAAAGAAATGAAATACATCTTAATAACATTTATATGAAAAAATTATAAATAATATTTTAAAATATTTAATAATTTTCGTTCATGCAACATTTATTTAGTTGCATTAAACGTTCGTTTAATGCAACTAAATAAAAAACTTGCCAGCTGCGCAATAAAACAAAAAATAACCACATGCTTATTTACAGATGTCAGGAAAATGTTTAAATCTACGATTTTTCGGTCCTTACATTTCAAAACACATTTAGAAACAATAAAATTTTAAGTTTACCAGTCAAGTTTTAAATTTATTAACAATGTGATTTAGTTAGTTACTTAATTTGATTAGAAGTAGAAACATAAAATAGAAAAGTTTTCTTTTTTTGTGATTATATAGTTACGAACACGTAATTTGAACATGTTAATAACTATGTAATTTTTATATCGTATCTAAAGAATATTTTAAAAGTATTTTAAAGTTTACTTTTTTTACTTTTTTATACTGTTTTAATTTGGGTCTCGGAATATTTTTTCCGAAAGATTTATTTGAGATGTTTATAGATATGCAATAATAAATCAATATCGAAAGAAATATTTTTTCCTTAAAAAAAAGAAAGAAAAAATGGTGCAAGCGCGATGTAACTGTTGACAAATTGCGGTTTCAACAAACTTTTCTTGAACGTAAGTCGAATACGATTTTTGTTAAATGTTTCGCAACAAAAAATGATCTCTTTCTTTAAAAAAATTATCATTTCATAAAAACACTTCATATAGAAAACATGTGAAATCAAAATCCAAAAATAAAAATCTTAAAAGAAAATACGCGAAAATACAATACAGGTATCCCTTCTATAATATTATAGATAGGTTCCCAAAAACACCGTGTTGTGTGAAACCGTGTTATATGAGACCTGGAGCAATACAAAAAGAAGAGTTAAGTTCCAAAACCGATTAAAAACGAATAACTTTCTTTAATTCCATATAAGAAACTTAATTTTTATTAAGAATATTAATAACACGAAACATAAAGAAAGAAAAAAATATATAAGTAAGATCACCCAAAAAACAACATATGTGAAATAAAAAGGAAAGAAAAAGTATACAGCTTATATAATATTCATTTAATAATTATATCTTCCTTATTGCTGTTTCGTTAAAACGAGAACATTTTTTTCTTTAACAATATCAACTTCACTTTCTGAACATTTTTATGCATTTAAAGTTTGTATATCTTCTGCTCTCTTTACAAAATCTGTAATGTAACCAGCTACCACCCGCTAGAAAACAATCGTTCCCTAACATATACGTCATTTCCGATTTTCTACAACAGTAGAGTGCAATTCTTAATTTGGTTTAAAAATTAACCCAACTATCGATAATTATTATAAATAAATTTCTACGAATTAATTAATTCGTAGAAATTTATTTATAATAATTATTAGAAATAGCAATAATAAATAAATTTACTTTTACTATTACAAATTTCAATAATCTTTAGTTATTTTAATTTATTCATAAATTAAATATTCGAATTATTTTTGAAAATGGGATATTTAAAGTAATTTTGTTCTCCTTCGTCAAGCCGACGTTTGTATTGCAATGAAGAAAACATCGAATTTATTGTAATTTATAATTATTTAATTTCGAAACTAATTTATTTAATACTTTAATGTGCTAAATATAAATAAATTAACGCTTTTATAATTAACTTATCTCATACTTTGAAAGTTAAATTCATCAAGATTAAATTACGTAGTGGCAGCTACGATGAAAAACGGAAATGACGTCATATTTAAAAAAATCCCGTTTTCTTGAAAATGGAATCATTAATATAATTTTTTTCTCTCTATACTTTCGACTTAAAATTTCGTCCTGAATCTATTGCTTGATTTATACTACGAGTCATAAAAACACTCTTGACAAATATATATTGATTTTTTTCACTTATAAATAAGATTAAAATTTTTATTTGTATTTCAAATTTGCGTTTTATGGGATTAGAGTGCTCAAATATTTGGTGATATTCTTGTTTTATTATATATTCCAGATAAACAGATAAACAAAACAGTAAAATATTATTTTAAGGAGATTCTCGTAGAATCAGATGTGAATTTCTTTTTATAAATTAGAGATTTGTTATTTCAAAAATCATTTTTTGGGGCATCTAAAAATGATTCATCAACCATCATTCCTAATATCATCGATTAACCTCATTATAGTTGGTCCACGGCAATATAACGTGAAAAGAAGTCAAATGTAAGCAGATCAACTTAAATTTCAAATAAATTTTTCTATAAAGTTTATACTTTATGTATTTTTTCATCTATTATTCATATATATGCGGTTTATATTATTGCATTTTTAATCATGATTACAACAAAACGAAGTTTATTGAAGCAAAGTTTGACTTAAATTTAATAAGTTTATTGTGTTTTTATTTAAAAAATATGCACATATATATATTTCTTCAAAAATTAATTTATAATTATTTTTAATCGAAAGATTTATTCTAATTTAATTTGCTGAATAGTTTTGTTTAAGTCTAATTCAAATTTATATTAGCTTTTATAAATATCAATACCTTCAGACTAATGTGCATGAGAATTATTTATACTGTGCACAATGGCGATTCATGTACTGGAGCAAGCTGCATATAAACAACAATGGAACTGTGCGACGGACAGTGCCGCATTAGCTAATAGCTCGCATCCACGCATGTCACTATGACTTACATATGCTTGCGTAGCAAGCTTTTGTAAGTCATAGTGATATGCGTGGATGCGAGGATGAATGTGTATCTAGTAGCAATATGGCACTGTGGTAAACATAGTGCCGCTAACATCCTTCGCTCTCCTAAATGCTACAAGATGAATTATTATTATTTTTTATACAAAATAAGAGAATTGTATAGAGTTTGTTGATTATAAAATGAAATATTACAAGCAAATATAAATAAATATATTTATATATATCGAGAAAAATTGGGAGTGCTGCAGTTCCACAGTGCCTATGCCCAAGCCGTCTCTACTGTAAGTACTTTAAGACTGTTTCAGAGGATATGAAATTTTTCGATGTTTCAATCTATGTTATAGATTTAATACAGTATTCATATATTTTGACATATCTTTGTTTCTCAGTTAATTAAATTTCATTCTTTAAGAAATGATAAAAATATATTTATTTCCAAATCTAAATATTCAGAAATATATGCATTGGTATAACGTATAGTATATAAAAAATAAATTTAACTGCGCAATTTCCAAAGGCTCATTAAACCATTAAATCGATATATAAAATTTCAGTTATACACTATATAATTCTGTATTTACTTATCCTCAACAATATATCTAATATATTTTCTATAAAGTTTTTAATAACAGAATAAAACTTGAAAAATTTCTTGATATTACATTATGTAAATACCTTGTCACATCATATTATGCATAAAAATGATATATAATTTTTTCAGAATAATTTCAATTTTTTTTTGATAATATATGTATAAAAATGAAACTTGGTTATTAAATATTGTATTGCCTTGAAAAATTTTAATTTAAAACCAAAATATAAGAAAAAAGTTCCATTTTCTCCCATATATCTGTTCTAATCTTATTATAGAATATATGATAACCAGCAGATTTCATATCATTGCACATCATAAAACTTACAAAAGTTCTTTCATTTCCTGATTTTCTATTCAGTGACATATTATAGAATAATATATTTCTAATTATTGTTTTTTCATATATCTTTTGTAATTATTACTGCTGTTTAATCAAAAATATATTTAATTGCTAAATTATATTATGATGAACATTAGAAAATACTGTATTATAATCTTCTGAAGTTCAGTATCATATATCTATATCTGTATTTCTATTAGAAAATTAATAATTAGAATTTAATCTTTTGAATTAAATAAATTATAATAATTTGGCAAAATAAGCTAATAAAAACTTTATTTTTTCTTTATTTTTTAAGAATTTAATTATTAAAAGAAACATTTTATTTAATTTTTATTTTCATTAAGATTTTTATTAAAGATTATTTTTTTCATTTTTATTAGCATTAGATAAAGATGTCCTAAATTAATGTATTTAATATTCAGGTATTATATATTTGGAATATTATTTTTGGATACAAGCAAGACATTCATAAGAAAATTAGACCAAAAAAAAATAATATAAAATTGTAGTTAAATGACAACTTTATCACTTTAAATGCATATATAATATTTTTTTTTATAAAATGATTTGTCATAATTAATATAAAATTTGCCTGTTACTAATTAAACAATATTAAAAAATCTTGGCAAAAAATACAAAACTCTTAAATAAATAAACATTTGAATGTAATTTTGTAATATATTTCAAAATATGTTTTTTAAATTAAATATTTATTTTAAATTTATAAAAATACTAAAATATTCATATATTTTAAAATGTATTTAATATCAAATTTTATTTTTTAATTTAATGTTAAAAAAATAAATCTATCTTGATAAATTTTTATAATATTTAATAAAAATTTAAAAAAAATACTGTTTCCAAATAATAGTAATAAAAAAAAATCTTAATTAAAAATAGTTTTTATTTTAAATTGTGAAAAATAAAAATGCTTTAAGAAAAGATTCTTTTTTTTTTCTTAGAAACATTTCAGAAATATAAAAATGCTTTTAGGAGATCAGAAATATATTTCCAATATAAATAAAAGGATAAGTTTAAATTTCTTCAGATGGATGCATTATATATAATAGGAAAAATTTTTAGCATAACATAGCAAATTTTCATTCATACTATATAAGATATAGAATATATTCAGAGAAGTTATGAGCAAATTCCAAACTGTAGAATAATCTGTGTGTGATCTGTGAATATAAACTATATTAAAATTCCATACTGTAAAATAATTTGTATATGATTTGCAAACATAAACTACTGTATATTAAAATCCTAAAAGTAATATATTAATTAAAAAAATAATATAATTTTTCAAAAAGAAGTAAACTCATATTCTTATAAAACTTCTCTTTTAATTTATTCCAAAAAATATTTGAGTTTTTCTACTACTGTATCAAACTTTCAAATCTAGAATTTATACATATTTTTCATTAAAATTATATTTGAACTTGGAAAAAACAAATATTACATATTTATTTATTTTTTTTATATATTATATATAAAAAAATTATATTTGAACTTTCCAAGTTCAAATATAATTTTAATAAAAAAATATGTTTATAAATTCTAGATTTGAAAGATTTAAGATGCCAACAACAAGAAATTATATAAGTAAACAAACCAAAAACAAGAAAATAAAACTGATTTAGTTACAAAACACACATAAAATCAAATCAATTTTTTTTTTATTAAAATTATAATTTGAACAAATTTAATATTTGTCACAGTTGTTAATAAATTAAACAATTTATCAAAAATTATTTTATTATAGCATTTTTATGCATTTAAAATGTTAAGTATTATAATTACTTGATGAATTTCCTATATGTGTAATTTAATTTGTCACAATTTACGTGACTGTGCTTGAAAGATATAGTAAGAGGATAAATTGTAACTCTAATTTTGTATGATGCAATATTTTAGTATAAAAATAGAACTTTAAAAGTAATTATAAAATTGAAAATTCTTATGTGAGTCGCAAAAAAACTCTTCAAAATATGATATTCACGAAAAATCCAAAGAAGGTTAAGGTCAAAAAGAACTACGACGAATTTTATAGCAATCATTAAAGCAAGCTATCGTCCTATTGATTTTATTACATCAGACATTTAATACAGAAGAAGTAATGTTTATTATATACAACACTACGTTTTCGGTTAAATTCTTCGAATTTATAAATTCGACGGATGCATTTTTCTTTCGTTTCTATTGAAAAATTCTTTTTAAGTTGCTGTTACAGTAAGAAAACATTAACGCCACTTTGTATAACAGATGAGTTTGTTTTCTTATCCGGGATAATGATAGTTTTTGAGACATTTAATAAAACTAACTCATCCTTTATCGTAATTCAGATGAATGCTTGTCTCTTAGCATTCTTTACAAAATCGTATACGACAAAGTTATAAATTGCTAGCTGTTATAATTATTGTTATTTGTAAAATGAAACTTGTTTGTCGGATTTTGAAATTTTAGTTAACGTTATTCGTTGAAGATTGCTTTCAGTCAAGTTTTGCTTTTATGCTCGAGTTACTGTGTAATTCCAGTCTGGATATAGAGAAAATTGTTATTCATTCCATTCAGTTACGAAGAAAACAAATAAAATTTCTAAAGTTTTCCCCAATTCAATTATCTATATTAATTTCTGAAATTGAAACTCGTAAATTATAAAGTTAACATGTTTAAAAGTTTTGGTAGTTTTGTTATAATTAAAGAAGTTAAATTAGGATTAACAACAAAAATTCATTTCTACCTAGTTTTCTATGGCATTTAGGCCTATATTGATGAACGTTGTTGTTTACCAAATTTTTTATTTATATAAATCGCAATAAAAATAGGAAATTTTTGATAATTCAGAAGAAATTGCAGAAATTTTCCGTAAATATCAACAATAAAAAAAATGTCGTCATTTTTATGTCCGAAGTTTTGCGTCATTGTGTCCTAGATCGTCATTGAAATTTTGCGCAATTTTTTTAAGCAACTAAATATATATATATAAAACAAATAAATAAATATCAATATAAAAATATTTATAAATCATTCTAAAACATACAAATATTTTTTCAAAGTCAACTTCAGTTGATATGTAATTACTTTATAGCATTGAAACTGTTAAAATACATTAATTAAAATAGAAAAATAAACATTTTAATCATAAAAAAGATATTTAATACTTTTAAATTAATTTTTAAGTCGTCCTCGTGTTTTAATTGATATCAAAAAATTAATTTAAGCGTAATCAAAGTTAAATTAATTTACTGGACGAAAACTAAAACAAATGGAATTTCTAAGCAAAAATTTAATATTTTGAATTTTTATTAAATTATTTAGACAGTTAAAAGAAGCAAAACTTTTCGAGAAAAATTACAATCCTTTCAAGTATTTATATAAATTATGCGATTAATAAATATATATATATATACGAATCATTCTGTTGATTAAAAGTGCCTTTTCTTTTGCTAATTTTAGATGAACAAGGAGAGGTTGGAAATAAAGAAAAGTTGTAGAGGTAGAGCATATCTCCAATACAAACACGCCCTTACAGAGAGATTATAATTGGATAGTTTCTCATTCAAAAGAGACCTTACGTGTCTACGTCGAGTGTGATTCGAAGTGAGTACGTCGTTCTATCATCCCTTCAGAGCACAGATGGTAGAGTCCGTACTATTGATTGGATGTCGGAAGAGCTTTCTGGACAAGACTGTCTACAGCCCTCATAAACAGTGTACTGGATTCAACCATCACGTTAGGCCTAAGTTGCAGATAAGTGGTATTTATCTGTAAAAGAAGCAAAGTAAGTACGATTCTCCGATTTTCTAATTATGTAAAATCATTCATTTTTGTTGCAATACCGTTGTATAACTAATTAATGTCGTAACTGATAAGCCAGTTCGCATTTAAAAAAGGATCCGGTGTTTAAACGAAGGGAAATTTAATTGTGCTACTTTTATTTTTCGATAAAGATGTACTATTCCTTATTATAAATTAATGCTTAAGGATGTATATGTATATATTTATAATATATATATATATAAATTCTCGCATTTATTAAAGCTTTAAAATAAGCTTATATAAAAATTGAGTCGTAAATGATTTTTTTTTAACCGGTAAAAATCTTAATGATATAACATTTGTGACTCAGGGTACTTTCCGTGTTATTCGTGACTCTGTTCTTCACTCTCAAGGCTACGAAAAGCAATAGAGAATTATCTTTCTGAAGAATCTCACTAAAGAGAAAATTATTTCATTTTTCAAATTTGGATTATTTTAATGAATAATTGCTTTATTATTTAAAAAAATTATTATTATTATTTTTTGTTAAATGAATAAATGACCGTTCAAGTGTAATTTTTGTATAGATCTATTGGAAAATTCCCTTCGTTTCCTGTAATTTGCATTCTTTTTTTTTAATCGAAACGTTTTCTTCTGATAATTTATTTACAATTGATACGTATAATGAAGTGTTTATCGATTATAAATGATACGCTTTCTATTTTAAAACTTGAGAAAAAAAAAATATCTGAACATTATACGTTGCTGTACGTTATTTAACATCCCTGCAAAGGTGTCTTTACCTTAAATATAGTTATTATGCGGTGAAGTTACATATACGGTTGCAACAGCCTTTTTCGTATTTACGATAATTTTACGTTTTCTAATTACGTTAATATTTAGCTTAATATTTAAGTCTATTTTGATCTCACAAGTTTAAAAAATCAACGATTTTTAAGCATATAAACATTAAAATAATATAATATACTGCCTAAATATATTTATACATATATTTCTGTTTGTCTACATCTATCCATGTTTATATATATGTATAGTTATTCTCTTCTAAATTGCATTTTTTCCCTTTATAAACACCTATTGTGCATGCTATATAAATAAATGAATGTGTCATAGAAATTGTTATAAATAGATTCTTAGAAAATGTTCTTCTGTAAGGTAAGTAAAAATACTTTCTTATCCATATAGCATCAGATACACATATAATACATACAAAAATAATTTCAGATCTTTATGGATTAATGTATACACATTTTGACACATATTTTATATTTATTTTAATGATAAATCTAATTTTTTTTTTCCTGAAGAGATACAAGAAAAAATGAGAATAGCAAAAATGTGAAAAAATTTTGATTATATAAAACAATCAAAATTTATACAGTTTTAATTCATTATAATCATATAATTAAAATTAAATATATATAATTTATATAATAAAAATTATCACTAACAGACTTATGTTCATTTATATGTTTATTATTCAAATTTAGACTCTAGTAATTTAAATGATAATTTCAAAATGAGATATGAAGTAAGATAAAAACTAGAAAATAAGATATATAGTAATATAAAATTAGTGTTTACTGTATTTTGAATTTGTTATAAGTTTATATTTTTAACTGTGATATTTTTTTTTATTAATTAATATAAACATAATGAAAATATGCATCCATAATGTTACTTCTACTGCTTTGATACTAACATAATCAATCAAAAAATCTGCTTAATGGTGCTTTTGTTTTTTTTTTACTGAAAATATGCATAATAATTATTACAGATTTATTTTTATTAAAAAAAATTCTGCAATATTTTGTTTATTTTTGAAATATATAAGAAATCTTATTTATCGTAAAATATAAAAAATATAACAACATGATAAAAATGATAATATTTCATCAGAAAACAAGATGTTTATCAAAAACATAAGCAATTTATATTCCTTTAAATATATTATTTAAGTATTTACTTCTTTATCCAATATCAAAATTTTAAATGAAAGAAAAATATAAATTTATGAATAAAAAAAAATCATAAAAAATTATTATATAATTCAGTTAAGCAGATTATTTTTATAACTATATTAAATATTATTTTTTTTTGTAAAAATACTTGTTTAGTATTTATTAATTAAGAAAATTTCAAAATAGTTTTAATGAAAAAATTATATAAAATTGAAAATCTCATAGAATAAGAAAACTATCAATTAAAAAAAAAAAAAAAAAAAAATGTAACAACTCATTTTTAAGTAACATAAATAACATTGGGATAAAATTAAATATTTTCATGAAAAGAAAAAAACAAAATTATTCAACTACATTAAAAGAAGTCTTATGCATTCAGGAAACATTTTTAAATTAATTAAAATAATATTAATAGAAGTGTTACAAAGTATGATTCTGAATATGTTAAAATTTATTTTTAATTTTATACTTTGTTAGTATATAAAATTAAAAAATATATAGAACTCGTGTTTTTACAAGTTTAAAAAGAAAATTTTAGGAAATTTTATTTTAAAATTACAATATGCTGTGTTTTATGTACTTTCTAATTTTTCTGTGAAAGTTTTAAATTGTTTTTAGAATTTTATTATATGTCATAAATAGAAATTTAGATAACAATTCATATTTTATTGATAGTCTGAATGCTGATTGCTGGATGACTGATATAAATCTTTTATTTTTTATATCATCTGTATAGCAAGCTTGATATCAGGAAGCCTCTGAAAAAACTCCACAAAAAAAAATACATGTGATTCAGTTATCTTAAATCCCGCAAAGAGTAATTATAATCTATTTGCAACTATTATCTGTATTGGAACCTGATAAAATATAATTATTTATCAAAGCAGCAACATGGAAAGAAATTATCACTTCCATCTATTTTAATCTTTTTCCTACAAAAGCCACAAAAATTAAATCTAAGTTAGATAAAAAATAAATTTGTAGATAGCATATATATATTCTGGTATATTTTTCTGTTAAACATTTATTTGTAGAGACAGCTGCCATTATCAGAAACCTAGATTGAAAGGGAATATATATATATATGTACTTTTATTGAAAAGGAAAAGCTTTGCAACATTTCGTGTTTCTATTAAAGAAAGGTCAAAAAAAGGATGAATAAAATAAATATTTTTATTTTAAATTTGTCTTGAGTACAAGTTTTGAATATATATATAAATGCATTAAGTGAGAAAAATA
>WUQG02405079.1:0-16991 GCA_011317285.2 Androctonus mauritanicus | reverse complement strand
GTCTGTATAGTATGTGATACAGACATATAGTGTCTGTATCATATGCTATACTGACATATAGTGATGTTTCCTGTGAATTATGTTGAAACATTAATCACAGAAATGTCTCAACATAATTCACAGAATTTATAAAATGCTCTACATAGATCAAGAATTTATAAAATGCTCTACATATTGTAATACAATTGATTTCAAGATGGCATTCCTTCTACAAACACAACCAAATGTTAAAAGTGCATTGATTCCATGCATTACATATTCAAATATGTAATGCATGGAAGAAGATGCATTGAATATGTAATGCAGTAACTTCAATAACTGCATTATTTGGACTGAGCATATTCACAATACAAGATAATGTTCTTAATGCAGAAGACTTTATAAAAAAGGACAGGAACATTAATCTGAAAGATATTGCTCAAGGTAGCTTGAATTTTAATAGATAGTACATATAACATTGTTAATAATTTAAAAAATACATAGATATGCATACTAGATGTCAAAGAAATAAATGATAACAAAGCATAATATATGGAATATTTATGAATTTAACAAATTTACTAATGAACAAAATCAGTTTATATAGTTCATTTTGATGTGGAATGAAACATCATGCAACACTGTTGAGTTGAAAAGCATTCATGATGTGGTAATGCAAATAATTGTTTAACCAAAAAGTTTGCATAACAAATCTGATACTGTATGGACTCTCATGGACTTAGTTATTTGCCAAGAAAATCCTAATTGTGGTGACATTATGATTGCTGTATTATTATTGTATACTTGACAGGTTAATTTCTTTCATCACAAAAGGCAAGGATTGCTGTATTGACACTTCATCATGTACAATAACAATCGGCTCTATACTTTCAGTTTGACTGATGATTTGTTATTATACCAGATATCGTATCTTGAACTAGTTACCAGTAATAGTGACCTGTTTTGTTTATGTTTCTGTGTGTAATCAGTCATTTGTTAGATCATTCTGATATATATGTATATTCTTCATCTGAATGACAAAGCAATTTGATATAGATGCTGATATAATGAAAACTGTCATCTGCCAACTATATATATTTGATAAATATTTCTTTTCTTCCAGATTAATGCATTGGTGTTACATTGGGATAAATAATATATCAGTAACATTGATCAATAACATATATAAAAAGATATGGTTTTGGTTACTAATATAATTTCAGAATTCCCTGTCACATGGTATTTTGAACTATATCAGTTATTATATGTATACATCAAATATTAAAATAAATGTCTTGGTTCATAGTGCTTGCTATTTTATTTTTTTAATCAGAAATAGTAAAGTGTAGAATTCTTCTCCACCATGCAAAAAAACATATATATATATATATATATTGATATTAAAGAATTTTAGTAAAATCTGAAAAAAATTAAAATTTTCCTAAATCACTAAGTCCTTCATGATGTACTCATAAAATTTTGCAATGTATGAAAAGGAGCCAAGAAAAATAATTTTGCCATTAGAAATTTCTGCATTTTATAACTTGTACAATTAAAATACTTGTTTTGATAATTAATCATTTCTAAAAATAGCTTATTGTTTTGTAGCATGCAATTACCTATTTTGCATCACTTTGCAAAACAGATGATTGCAGTGCTGCAAAAACAATAAGCATTTATAGCAATAGGCAATATAAATAAACAATTAAATTTTTAATCATATTTATAAAGGGAAACTTTTGATAAATTTCTTCTTTCTTAGATCAATGTATTGTTTATCTTATTTTAAATTTTTATTTAAGCTGTTTTTTTTAAGTTTTAAATAATGATTAAGATATTCCAGCATGCAGCTGTTTTCTTTTATATATATAAAAATTTTGAAGTAGATCACACAGATTGAAGTCTAATATAACTAAATAATATACTAATATAATTACAAAATAAATATTAGAATATAAAATAATAAACAGTATTTGAAGAAGCAAGTATTATGCTATAACTGAAAATGACAGAGGTACACATCATAAATTCTGACCCCAGTATTGCAATATATAGTGATTATTAAACTTTTAATCTTTCTCTTTAAGAAAAAAAAAACAGATTATTTTGTTATCATTAACTGTTAAGACAGAAAGAATTTTTGATTCTATTTATCATCATAATTTGCTTATACATCTAATTAAAAAAATTGTTAATATAATTATTTTTTAATATTATATCTTTGTGATACAGTATAGAGTATTATTTTAGTACTGTATAGAGTATGCTCTGACATACATACATTTTGACTTACATAGGTTTTGTTATGCAAATCCTTTACATTAGTTGGCAATTGCCTATACATTATTTTTATATGTTTTAAGAATCTTAATAAATATTAAATAGTAAAATATATTATTGATAGATTGTTCTAAAAGTTTTCCTATCCATCTAATCACAAATTTTTACATTGGCATTTTTTATCAATGATTTCTACCTCATTGAAAAATAGCATATTTTAGTATCTGGAACTTATTGATCCTTGAGATATTTAAATTTCTAAGAAGTTACTATATTATAAATAAAAATTAAATCCATATCACTTTTTTTTATTACAATGATATAAAGATTTAATTTCTATAAACTCCATATGTGATGTTAGAAATTAAACCTTTATATCATTATAATATTTAATAATACTTAACTCACTCACAACCAAGCCCATTTAAACCTGTGAAACTGAATTCAAATCAATATAAAGCTATTTCTGTATCTAGCACATGCCATTTTGTACATAGCCTAGCAATGCTGCTTATACACCTAATACAAATGCTTCATCTAAGAAAAAATTTTGAAGTTGTATTTATTTATTTTTTTGAAAACAGAAGCAAACCAGCATCAGTGTCATATTTCAATTTTTGTTTGTTATAAAAGATTGAAGTTTTTTAGATAATATCTGAGTTGTGTATTTGTTAAACGGGTTATTTGTTTATTTTATAAATCATCAAACATTTAGAATTCAATGAATTGTCTAAATCTGATAGAAAAAATTGTAAAGTATTTTAAAATTTCATAAAACATCAATTTTTATTCAAAGAATTTTATTTTTCAGCACAATAGAATATTATTTTTTCTCTTATTCCTAAAAACTTTAAATCAATACAACCAGTTACAAATTTTAGAGAGACTTTTAAAAAATTGTTGGTCTAGAACAGCATAGATGGTGCTTAATGTTGGACATCAATGAATTAACGCATAGAGCCCTAAAAATTTGTTATCAGAATTTATAACAAGAGAATAAAAATTTCAATAAAGCTGATTTTTTTGTAATATTTTAACAAGGAGTGATATTTTGTAACTTTAAGTCATTTCTCTTCTCTTACTAGATGTATTATATAAATAATCAACTTACAATGAACTTTATTAACATATAAAAATATAAAAATATTTTCATATGTTAATTTTTATATATTTTAATATGTTAATATTTTCATATGTTAATAGTCATGTAATAGTTATTGTAAGTTGTTTATATTTGTCTTAAGATGACTCAAATACATATACAGATGCTCCCTTACTTATAACTGTTCAATATATAATAATCTGATCTTACAGTAATCCTTATGATATTCTGAGTTTGATTATTTTCATAATATATTGCCTAGAAATAGTTTTTTGTTTTAGTGAAATTTTATAATTGACTAATGGCTATGTAGTAAAGCAATTATTCAATTCTGGATGATTTTATTTCCTTGGAGAATTCGATCTTTCATTGTCTATTATTACTACTAAAGTTATTAACATTGTCAATCGTTTTTAACTTGATATGATTTTTCAACTTATGATGTGATTATCAAAATGTAACTTTATTAGAGAAGAACTAATGCATCTAGATATATATATATAAAACCTCATAATTCTCACTAGAGAAGCACTTGTGTATATATATTTGATATATATTTATTAGATGTCAAAAATGTTTGTAATCAAGTTAATTTATATAATTTCTGTATATCTGCATATCATCTGTATGTAGATCAGTGTTTCTCAACCTTTTTTGGCCTGCGGACCGGTAAAATTTGTGAAAAAAATTTCGCGGACCGGCGGTTTTTTAACAAACAAATTTTACTAGGTATTAAAGAACTACTACATAAGTTAATTGTAACATTTTAATCATTATTTACTTACAACAATATTTAAATATAAAGATAAGTAAATAAATAATATTTAAATATAAAACTAAGTTCTTCGCGGACTGGTCAAATTTCTCTGCGGACTGGTGCCGGTCCGCCGGACCAGCGGTTGAGAAACGCTGCCCTAGATAGAATCTCAATAAATGAATTATTTGTGACTTGTTTGCAGGCATTTCAAGTAACATTTTTGAATTGAAACAAAAATATCTAATTAAAGAAGCATTGAAAAAACAGTATGGATGCTATTTTTTTCTATTGAATTATACACTGCTAATTTCTGTCTTATTGGATACTGATTAGAATTGCATTTCACCACTTACCACAGGTTTTCTATACTCATGATAAGGTTAGATAAAAGACAGGGTTGAATGAGCCAGGCTTGAACTCTTCCTGAAAATTTGGAAGCATGGAATATTCAATTAAGCATGTTTATTCCATAGTGGAAGCAAAGTACATTTCCATCTTGGCAGCTACTCAATTTTCTAGTCAACTGACTGCCATTATTGCAAAATTACTGATAGCATCTGTTATATATATGTACATCTGTTGAATATGATAAAACATATTACTAAAAATATAATTTTAATTATTTCATAGCTTACAAATACAACAGATCCATTTACAATGATTTATACTTATGACAGTGATTATTTACAACAAAAATTCATACTTAAGATGGCTATCATCACTGGTGTAGTAGGGCCAGTACATCATTCTGGTACTTTTTCCCTTGACCAGAATGTGTACTGATGAAATTTATTAGAATACATTATATCTGTTATAATAGCTTTGAGCTTAATTGAATAATTGCATACAATTAATTTTATTAAGTTCATAAGTTTAAATTAAAGATAAAACATTAAAAATATCTCATTTTTAATGAAAGTTTTCAATCAACAATACTATGCACATACAGAGATTTATTAAACTACACATAAAGAGAGTGAATGATTCCATGTATTCATCACAATGTGAGTCTGGTTTTAGTTGTATAAATTTAATAATAAATGACACAAGATCTCAATTATAAATTGAATACTTTTCCAATTTAATGTTCATAAAATCACATGGGTCTTACATTAAATTACAGGCCATTTTTTGATATATGCTCTGGTTCCATTCTTCAGAAGAATGGAAACCAGAAGCATACATCAAAAAATGGCTAAGAAATCCTCGATCAGCTATCAACCAACAAACAAGAATTGCCAAATGTAGTTTTGATATTACTTAAATGAACATTTACATAAAATTCCAAAGTATATATGTAATACATACTTTGATACTATTTAAGTAATATAATAATAATGTTGAAAATATTTTATAAAATATTTTTTTTTAATCTATCTATTCCATTACACCCATCCCACAAGCGGTAGGTAGAGGACTGAATGTCATGAGTTCAATCCTGACATGCTTGCTTTGCTTCTGTCACATTCATACAATTCCTCATACATGTTCTGTGATTTCTTCTGTCTGTTTAACACAAATTTTTTATTAAGAAGGTAGTGTTCCAGTACTTCTTTTTCTGACACTATGCCACTGTCTGTCATTAATGATTTTGCAATAATAGTGGCCATTCAACTGGATTGTCAAGTTGTCACCAGGATAGAAGTGTGTTGTATTTCCATCATGCAGTACACATATTTAGTTTTGGGTCTCATACATCCAGATTTTTAAGTATCCAAGCTTGATCCATTCAACCCCATCTTTTATCTGATTGCTCACTGTTATCCCAGATGTGAGCAGCCTGTGATAACAGTATTGAGATGTCCAACTATTTAGTATTCAATAAAACGGAAAGTGAAGTATAATACAAAAGAAAAAATGACGGCCAGATTTGTTTTCAATGCTTTTTTTTATTCATATTCTAATAACCTGCTTTATTCCTTTAATTATACTATTAATACAACATTCGAGCACTTATCGCAGTTGGGAATAATCACAAAAAGATTTTATTCAACACTTACTAGCTAACATTTTTGGTACAGTGTACCCTCTTCAGGCTATACATTCAAACTCAATTTCAAATGCTTAATACAGAATATCTTGTGTACAGAACCTAAATCTGGTTTAGATTCTGTACACAAATCTTTGTGATTATCCCCAACTGCAATAAGTGCTCGAATGTTATATTAATAGCTTTTTTTATATAAAAAAAAAAGAAGAAGAAATGACAATTTCATTTAAATTCAATAATACTTTCTGAAATATCACATATAATAAATGCAAAAAAATTATATATAATAAATTAATTCACTTGGTTGAATTTGATCCTAGATCCAACCTAGGATAGAATTCCGATTCCATATTTCTGAAAATTTTTTTGATGGATTTGGCCTGGGCATCGATTCACTTACTGCAAAGTCCTGCTATCTCTACTACAAATGTGAGCAGTTCATAGCTGTATCTAGAATAGATTCCATTATGTCAATGTTTTCCAAACTTTTTTACTTCACGGTACACTGAAGCAGGGGAATTTGTTTTGCAGCATACTAAATAAAAATTATTTTATTAATGTGAATTAAAATATTAATATAGGAAATAATACTAAAATAATATTATTTTATCAAAATTAATAAGTAGGTAATATAAATAATTATATCAAGACATGTCTTTAAATTAGATAAATATACACTTAACTCCTCATTTACCATCAGTAATTGTTCCTGTTTTTTTTATTTCATTTCCACGAGAGCTGAGAAACCTATTTCGCAAAGATACAATGATCCAAACAGCAATATTCAACAGGATTTAATGACTGTAGTAGTTAATCAAGGATATTGACTCCAAGTGAAATCCAAAATGCTGACACTTCTAGCTCAGAATGTATGTGAAACTTTGTGCACAGGGTCATTTCTCAAGTCTGTTAAAGCTTCTTCTGTTAATGTCAAGTTTGTGTTGTGGTATTTTATGATTTTTATTATCATGTAGCTTTGTAGATGGACTGAATTTTATGACCAAGAAATACCCTATATTAAATATTTTTAAATCTTTTTTGCAGCACACAGTTTGGCAGGCACTGCAATATGTAATAATCAGTCAACAATTGGGAAATAACATTAAAAAAATTGTTTATTTTGACCAGAAACTTAGTTTAGTTTGAATTAAGCTTCAAAAGAATGTTCTAGCAACAGCTATTGTTAGATCCTCCCAGAGACTACGTAACACCTGTGGGAAATCAGCTGGGAGATGAAAGATGGGAATCAACAGGCCTAGCCAAACATGGACTCTTTCTGAAAAACAATATACAGGATATAGAATTGAACTCTGATCTTTCAAAGTGATAAACAATTGCTTTATCATACAACTGATGCTAAAAACTTGAATACAGGAAAATAACTTAAACATCCCATCTTTGTTTTCACACTATGTTTGCTTTAGTTTTATCCATATAAAGTTCTGATAGGCATAAAATATACAATTTTGTTGTTTTAAAGAATAAATAGTATTTTTTAAAAACATATTAAATATTCTGAGTCTTGATGGTTGGGGAAGATAACCGTCATTTATAACATGATGGAAAATTTTTTAATGCACCCCCATTACAAGTTGGGATCTCCTATACTTGTAAATGTACTAATATTAAAAGTCTGTCAGTATGAGAAGATTTACATTATTGTAACATAATAATTCATTAATAGAAAAACTTTTATGTATATATAAATTTGTTTGTATTAAGATCATGTAATTGTTACCTAAAACTATATAAAACTATCAAATATTTGATATTGTAATTTTTAAGATTATTATTTATATAACATATACATTTCTGTGTTTTCATTTAGAGTCAGCTTGTAAGATGGCTAAAAGTGAATTTCAGTGAAGCATTTACAGCATGGATTCATGTGAAAGCTTTACGTGTATTTGTAGAATCAGTGTTGAGGTAAATTTAGATCTTTTTTACAAAATGGTTATTTGTAGTAATAATGCAACTTTTAATTTAGCTTCATGATTTCATATACATTGTAAAATGTAATACAGTGGTGTCTGACATGTGTGTTAAACTCATCCAAAAAATTCTGTGCAAATTAAAAACCATATAAGTTCAATAATGCTTAATTCAACTTAGATGAATGGGTGCAATTAGCAAGCAGAATAGTCAAATGAAATTTATGAACCCACTTTAATCATAGATAAGAAAATTTAAGGCCATAAGTAGTAATAATTTTGAAAAAATATAAATCATTTATTGAATTTTTCATTATCATTTTATGGAAATTTAACAAAAATTTAAAGACTTTTTACTTCAAAATTATTGTATATGTGAATTGGGGACTTGACAACCTACTGTACAATAAAAGTCCACTAAGCCATAATTCTCAAAACTGATATGTTACCATAATTACAAATGGTGTTATTAAACTTTCAATAATAATCAATAAAATTCCATAATTATTCAAATTATTAGGAAACAGCTTTATTATATAGATAAAAATATGAAGTATAGAGTTATTATTAAAGAAATTTTTTAATCATTACAACAAAAAAAATATCATTATTTAAATGATAAAAAATTTAGAATATTATTTCTAATGTTCTTTCTTAGATATTGAAAACATATTTATATAATTGAAAGCCAACTTTTTTATTTTTTTGTTATGCAAAAATTCTTACAGGCTTAAAATTGGTCATTTGTAAGAGATCAGTATCACATATAATTCTGTTTTTCACCTGGTGTTTATATATACTATATTTTGATATTCCAAAACTGGATAAATAAAGTCCTCATTTGCATAATCAGCTCATTTGCAGATCACCATCAGGTAGTCCATCCACGATTTCCTATTTGTTAGCATTAACAATTTTTAAAATCTGTGATAGTTATAAAGTTATTTTGAGGGTACAGACTTTTCTTCCACTCTGCATAATTGTAACAAAGCAGCCAGGTGCCACAAATAAGTCTGGCCATCAACTTGATGTTCAAGTTGCCTATCCCATAGATAGATAGTCCTAGATATTTGGGCTGTCTGTGTCCAAGAACTTTATAAATCTTCATAGCAATGAATTAATAGAACTTGGGTAAACAATCCTTTGACTTATATTGTAAAAAGGTGTTAATTAAAAAATGATAGTGCTGTTTCATAGTTACTAATACACTACACACCACTACTACTACTGCTACTACTACTACTACTAATAATAATAATAATAATAATAATATACAAACAATAAACTGTACAATTATCATCATGTGCTGCTGCAGCTGTTAACATAGTTCAATGATGATATAATAATGGACAAGTTCTAAATGAGGATAGAAGTAATTATGGATGAACTTTTATACAGATGACTTCATGCCATAGGCATAATATGGGCATATTGACAATTTATATAATTTGAAAAATAGATGAATTTACATATGATCATGAATTTCGTCATTTTCTTATATAAATTCATATATTACACCACTTCTGTATCCTATTTACCATTATATCCTGGATGAAAAAACTTCATTAGTACATGCCATATATTTAAAATAAAATTTATAAAATGTTTTGGGGGGATTTATAAGATTTTAATAATAATTGTTATTTTTCTATTGTGCTTATTCTGATTGATGTAGATGGTCATTTAATGTATGGTGATCTTTATCTCATACTTTTGTAGTAATTTAATTTTTATTCTTTTTGCATTATAATTATTTTATTATTGTGTTTCATTCTTTTAACCTTTTTGTTTCAAACTGGAATAAAAGAAGATATGAATTACATTTGCTATTATCAGTATGATAAAAGTTCACATATTTTATTAAGACCCAGTAGAAAACCAAGTCTATTGAAAATTATCAGTATGTAATCAGTATTACTGATATTATATAATAAACATGTGCAAAATATTGCTTTAAACACTTAAACAACTATTATCCACTTTGAATGAAATTCATATTTGGTCCAGTAGAAATATTTAAATAAAAATGATCAAAATCAGATTATTATTAACAATGTAATGATCTCTTAACTGTGGTTTGTGTACATTCTGAGTGATGCATATAGTTTTTGCTTATTTTTTGCTGTTTATTGATAGAAGTGAATGATTAATAAAGTTTTGATCATCACTAGTATAAAAGATGAAAAATTGATAATAGAAAAGTGTATGATTTGATTTATTAATTTGAACTGAGTAATGTAACATGTTGTTTATTTATTTTTATATTGGGTTGATAGACATAAAAATTTAACCAATATAATGCATTTTTATTTCTAAATAAGTAGAAAAGTAAATAAATATATAAACAATAAAATTTCAGTATATTCTGTTTTATAGATATGGTCTTCCAGTAAATTTTCAAGCTATGTTGCTAAAACCAAATAAAAAGAATATACGGAAATTGCGTGAAGTTTTGAATCAGCATTATAATCATTTGGATACGAGCATAGCACAAGGACCAATTGACGTAAGTTAATTGTAAATTAAAATCTTAAATTTTATTGGGAAATATAATGAAAATTTCTCATAATGCATTATTTTCAAAGTAACTATTGATAGTAAAATCTAAATATGATATTAGTATTAGAGTAAATGTATTGAAAAATATATTTAGATTTTTTAAGCTTACTTCATTATCATTATAAAAATATAAATTATATAAACACTCCCTGACTGGTTTTGTGAAAAAGTTTTCCATATATAAAATCTCTGAGTTTGATAATGATATGTATACAAACACACTTTTTTTTATAAGTGCATATATGCACAATAAATTATAATTTATTCAGAAATTTGTTATATTTTCCTTTTCTTTTGAGCAGGACATTCCAGGAGTCAATCTAGGCCATCAGGAATATTACCCATATGTGTTTTTTAAAATCAACATTAATGTTATAGAAGGTTTATCCAGATAATAGTTTTCATCATTAATGGTATATTACAAATTAAATTTAAAGAGATCATAAGAGATGAAGATTATTAATTAAATTTAATGTTTGAAGATTTTGTTGGAAAGCTATTTAAAAACAAATTTATTTAATATACTTGATTTTAAATTAATATGGAAAAATTATTCTAATAATTATTAATAGATTGAAATCATATAAAAAAAATATATATATATATATAATGTACAGTATATATATTGTGAAAGAATATCATTCCAAACATTTAATTAGAAAATGTATTTCAGAATAATGTTAATAAATATAACTTAAAATTTTAAATAATATCAATATAAATCTTGTTATAATGTATAAAAAAGAAATTTATTAATAAAGAAAATTTATGTGGTGATTTTTCTTCATTTCTTTACAGTCATGACTGCAGATGAAGCTTCATTCTATTTAAAAGAAAATTTATTGTGTTTAAAAACTGTTCTTTAGATTAGATTATTTATTTAAAATTATTTTTTATGCATACCTTTAATTTTTCCATAACTGGACTCCAATCACCTTTATTCATTTTTGGAATAATATTTAAAAGTAATTTTGTAGCCTTGTACACATTCTCTTTTAGCACAGAAAGAACCTTTTCTACGTTAACCTGAAATCATAAAAATAAATATAGAAACAATCATTTCTGACTTTTATAAAGTTTAATAATAGCATCATTATTCTCAATTGTTTGCATGATGAAACCTAATTACTCATGAGATTAAAACCTAATCTCATAAAACGTTTAATCAACATTTTACAATTTTGGCTTGTATTCTTCAGATAAGCATTAATACTTATATCTACATACATGTTTAATATAAATTAACTAACATGAATTTTGAAATAAGAATAGCTATGCTAACAATCTTGATTTAATATAATTTTTGATCTGAAATAATATAGTAAGCACCAATTACATTCAGTGTTCACATTCTAAAAATTACTTAATTTCCAAATTGGTTTTGTGCCTAATTTTGATATTAATTTAACCAGCAGAGATGTCATGATGGCATATATTATCAGTGTTTTGTGATGTCATCCATGCTACATCACAATGGCATCACATCGGGGACTGTGACATCATCATGATAGATACTGGTAAGATGGCACTGTTAAGAAGGCACTGTTAAGAAATCAGGTAAGCTATATATTACCCTACACTGCTAACACACAGTACTATCTATTGGTTATGATAAAAATGAAATTTTATCCTATAAATACAATATTTTATTTAACATATTGAGAAAAAATTCTGTCAGAAGACTTGGGATGTGATTTTAAAATGGCATTGTTAATTATACAAAAAATTAAAAAAAAATATCTTAGTTTATCCAGATCTAGTGGATTATGGTATAAAACATTTTTTAAACATTTTTATATTTTTCAAAGATATTTTGAAATTAAATATATATATTTATATTTCAACAGGAATTTAGGAATTTGAATTCATGTTATTTTACTAATAATTTGTAATGATAGTAATGAAATTTTGTAAGTTTTGGTTTTATCATCAAAAATATGGTGACAGGAAATTAACAAGATGGCAGGAAATGGATTGAATTAAATTATGCAGGAAAAATCAACTGATGGAATATTCTGCTTGATTATTTAGAACTATTATTATTGTGGTGATTTTTTTTTTTTTTTTAATTCTGTATTTCAGATAGTATAACATCACTTCTGGCTACATTTTAGTAAAGGAAATCAATATATGATTTCATATGAAAGGGAAAAAAAAATTTGTATTTCTAACAAAAAAGAAGATATTTTTTTCATTTATTTATGAAATAAAAGAGATATTTTATTCAATTTGCTTCTGAATAAATTATAATACTAATTTTCATTTGACATAATGATCAAATAACATAAAAGCATTGGATATATACCAGGGGTGACCAACAAGTTGATTGCGATCGACTGGTCGATCGTGAAGTCAACTTAGAAACCGATTAGACTACATGATAAATAGAGCATTAATTTAGGACCATAGTTAGGGCAGCAGTAAGGGTGTTCTGTTTACACTGCACTAGACCAGGAAACACCACTTAGACTATGCTTATGACAAATTGATTGCAATACATTTTTAAGATAAAAAGTAAATATTATATACACTAAATCTGGCCACTGCTGATATTTACAATGAGTATGCTATAATGCAAATTCCAGCAAAGATCAGAAGTTAAATACTTTAACAACAAATGTACTTATGATGTTTCAGCCACCATCTGGTGAATAAACATTTCAGATAAAATATAATTTTTAGATTTATATTTAATAAAAATTAATACATAAATTAAAGAAAATACAGGGATAAAAAAGCAAAAAATTGGATCCATTTCAAATACTGCTTAAAAGGAAAATATTTTTGAATATGAATTATGCATGAAATTATTTTAGCAACAAATTTGTCAATTTAATGTTGAAAGGTATCAATGCCAATTCTCATGCTTTAACATGTTGATGCCTACCCATCAAAATATTTAATTATTTTGATAAAGTGTTATAAGTTTATACAAAAATTTATTAAATGTCAGTAAATTATTATGGAAAAAATTTTTTGTGTTAAAAAGATGACACTTATTGGAAAATATATGATTTTTATATATTTAGATTTATATTAACAAATAGTGATAAATTTCATGTAAAATAATAGAATTTTTTCCACATGTTGATACGCATGTCTGATATAATTTTTAATCAATTAACAGCAGACTATTCTATTATATTCAAACTAATATATTTTTTACCATAGATTAAAAAAACTTATATACTTTGCTCTTTATACTTCAATGTGTCAAAAATAAAGTAAAAGAAGATAAAATATACATATGTATACAGATTGTTCTTGACTTCTTGAAGATCCATATTTACATAAAGATTCTCTGATTTAACAAGAAAAATATACTGATCAAAGTAGGTAAAGTTATAATGCAGTTATATAAGCGTGAAATGAGAAAAATGCTTATCATATGTACATATGCTTTTATGTGCTTAATAGATTAGTTGGGCCTAGATCCTGATCCCTCCTGAAAAACTGGAAGAGTGGTACTTGGAATTGAATCTGAATCTCCAAGGCAGCAAGCAACTACTTTATCACAACTTAGGTGCTTCTTTAATATAATGATTTTTAATGTCTTTGCAACCCACTAGTATTGTATGCTCCAATATACATGCTTTGACATATGTAGATTGTTTTGTGAAACCCTACACAAGTCTGGGATTTTCT
This sequence comes from Androctonus mauritanicus, assembly GCA_011317285.2. Taxonomy (NCBI): domain Eukaryota; kingdom Metazoa; phylum Arthropoda; class Arachnida; order Scorpiones; family Buthidae; genus Androctonus; species Androctonus mauritanicus. The sequence goes on along the minus strand of WUQG02405079.1, from coordinate 2,748 downwards.
ATAAATAATAATATCACAGCATGATATATAGAATAAATTTTGAATTAAAAAATTTTTGGCTGTTTAATCTCAGGATATATAATACTTAGTTCAAATAATGCTATATTTCAGTTATATCTGTCTAATAAGATAATATTCTTATTGCCAGTTTTAGTAATCAATTAGAATTGAAAAACATGAATTAACTAATATATGGTTTTGATTATAGTTATTGTTTTTTAAAATATTTTATTCTGGTTCCAAATCAGTTCAAAGGAAAATACTAATTACAGTAAACTGTTAATTAGTCAAACTAATTGGACCAGCGTTCTTTAGTTAATCAATTAATTTGGATAATCAAACATACATAGGAAATATGAGATACTATCCAAAAGTTCACCAAATTTTTATGGCACATGAATAAGTTCATGTATAACCAAACACTGAGGTTCCACTTTGTGATAATGACAGATATGCTACATGGTTTTGAGCTAAGTAAAGGCATTTATTTTTGGTGAACATTTTTTTTGTTGTTACATTTGCTTTAAGTTGCAATTTCAATGTAATGGTCAATGTAAGAGAGCAGCATGTTTGCATCAAGTTCTGTATTAGGCTTTGGAAAATTGCCACAGAAACATAGATTGTTAAAATAAACATTTGATGACAATATTTTAGGCCTAAAATTAAACTTACAACTGGTTCAAACATTTCAAAAATAGCTGAACATTGGTTGATGATGATTGTTCAGGATTACCACCAGCTGATATTACACCAGAACATGTAACTAAAGTATAGGATGAGATTCTAGAAGATTGTAGACTGTAACATTACATGTAATATGGGAATATATGGAGATGTCAGCAAAGTTTGTCAAAAAAATTAAAGATGGGGAGGATTGTAGAAAATCTGTGCCACAACAATGATGAGCAGAAACAGCATTGCTTGCAAATTTTTATGGAACTTCAACACAGCTTGATGACCCAGATTTTCTTTCTAAGATCATCGCTGGTGATGAAAGTTAGGTTTATAGGTATGATCTTGAAACTAAGCAGCAATCATCTCAATGGAAGAGTCCATCTTTGCCTCATCTAAAGAAAGCTCAACAAGTTGAATAACATCAAAATATGCTTATCTGTTTTTTTAATATTGAATAGAATTGTCCATAAGGAGTTCATCCCTCCTGGTCAAATTGTGAATGTGGAGTTTTTATCTTGAGGTCTTAAGGTGGCTGAAAGAGGCTATTAGGAGAAAACATCCAAAGAAATTGTGTACAGAGAATTGAGCCATCTATCATGACAATGTAAGGCCATACACCATTTTTATCATGCAAGTGTTGGAAAAAAAACAACAGGGCATTATTTCTAATCCACTGTACTCATCTGACTTAGCTCCATGGAACTAAAGCTCTTTCCCAAAATGAAAATCAAGTTGAAGGGTCAAGATCTGATGCAACAGAGCAGATTCAAACTGAATAACATGCAGTGCTAAACACATTAAAAAAGACTTCTAAGATGTACTTTTATATTTGTGAAAGAAACATGGAGACTGGTATATGCACTCCCAAAAAAACTACTTTGAAGATTACTGTGAAGACAAAGATCCAAGAATGGTGTAATTTTATTTATTGAATGAATTTTGGGAGCTATTGGATAGCACTTCTTATCTAGGTTATACAAAAAAATGTAATTGGGCCTACTATTAAATTATTTGCACAAGCTAATTATGAAGTATTTTATATAAAAAAAAAAAAAATTTAGGAAATTTTTGCAAATAATAATTAAAACATCCAAACAACAACTAAAGCTGATATTTGATTTTTAATTGAATGACAAATTAAGACTATGCTATAATGCATATATCTTTGAATAAATAATAAAAAGCAAATGATTAAACTGCAAGAATAATATTTCAGCATAATAACTAATGCACTAAAAAAATATTGCAATTTTATTTTTGGAAAGCAGCTGTCTGGATAATTGACTTGTTCGGATAATCAATGCTCCACTGTAATTTTGGTTGCATTCAATTCTAGTTAGATCACTACCTGACAAATGAGGATGCATGCTTAAAGATATGTAAAACTGGGGAAGGATATTTAATTATTGTGAGACTGAATACAGTCCCATGATAAAATAGTCTCTTTCTGTCCATTATGCCTATTAGCTATCTAACAGACAGAGGAATTTATTTTATTGTAAATATAATGAGAGACAAAGTTTAAAAAAAGTAAATATTTACCACTTCACTTTTGCTATACCAGCAATCATAATCAGTTGCCATTGCTATTGTTGCATATGGTATTCCTACTTCTTTTGCTAAAACAACCTATTAAAATGAAAATTTAAAAAATGCATTCTTTTAATGAAATTTTAAATATGATTATCAACAATGTTTTACAATCAATTCATTACTAATTAATCTGAGAAATTCCTAAAATTTTATACAAGTACCAATTAAAAAAATACTCAAAACTAGTTTCTGTAAGTCTAAGTAAGAGAATTGTTTTTCATGTTTCATATACACACAAAAACAGCTCTCACATATTATTTCTGAATGAGTAGAGAATATGGGAAAAATACATTATAAATTATTTTTTAATCAAATTCTTAACATATGATGACATCATATTCTTAACTAATTATAATTATCCTCCTTTATCAAATTAATAACTAAATCACATCATATGTCATTAGATATAATAAAGTTATTACACACTTTGCTCCTTTATTACTAGATCACAAAACAAGCACTACAGCAAAGTAAAAGATT